>PVIA01014668.1:0-26002 GCA_004024845.1 Tonatia bakeri | reverse complement strand
GCTACAATAAGAGAAATGAAGGAAAATGCACAGGGAATCAATACTGATGGGAAGGAAACTGGGACTCAAAACAATAGAGTGGACCAGAAGGAAGAAAGAAACAACCAAACAGGAAAGAATGGAGAAATAAGAATTCAAAAAAATGAGGAGAAGCTTAGGAACCTCCAGGACATCTTTAAACGTTCCAACATCCGAATTAGAGGGGTACCAGAAGAGGAAAAGGAAGAGCAAGATATCGAAAACTTATTTGAAAACATAATGAAGGAGAACTTCCCCATTCTGGCAAAGGAAATAGACTTCCAGGAAGTCCAGGAAGCTCAGAGAGTCCCAAAGAAGTTGGACCCAAGAAGGAACACACCAAGGCACATCATAATTACATTAGCCAAGGTAAAAATGAAGGAGAGAATCCTAGAAGCAGCAAGAGATAAGGACACAGTAACCTACAAAGGAGTTCCCATCAGACTGTCAGCTGATTTCTCAAAAGAGACTTTACAGGCAAGAAGGGGCTGGAAAGAAGTACACCAAGTCATGAAAGACAAGGACCTACATCCCAGATTGCTCTATCCATCAAAGCTTTCATTTAGAATGGAAGGGCAGATAAAGTGCTTCTCAGATAAGGTCAAGTTAGAGGAGTTCATCATCACCAAGCCCTTATTTTATGAAATGTTAAAGGGACTTATCTAAGAATATAAAAAAAAAACATGTATAGTAAAATGACAACAAACTCACAATTATTAACAATCACACCTAAAACAAAACCAAAAGAAACTAAGCAAACAACTAGAATAGGAACAGAACCACAGAAATGGAGATCACATGGAGGGTTATCAACAGGGGAGTGGGGTGGGGAGAGAGGGGATAAAGGTACAGAGGATAAGTAGCATAGATGGTAGGTAGAAAATAGACAGGGGGAGGGCAAGAATAGTATGGGAAATATAGAAGCTAAAGAACTTCTGACACATGGACACAGACTAAAGGGGGGGAATGTGGGTGGGAGAGGGTGTGCAGGGTGGAGAGGAATGAAGGGGGGAAATGGGATAACTGTAACAGCATAATCAATAAAATATATTTTAAAAAAATGAAAAAAAGAACACTATGTAAACTGTCAATATATGGAAATACCTGTATGAAGAAAAGGATAACTTTATAAAAGCCACAAAGCTCAGAAAATAATTTGGCATAAATATTGATCAGATTTTATTTCCTCTCAAGTAGCCTAAAGTCATTATATGCATCACAAAAAATGTACATATATAACAAGATGAATTGTGAAGCACAGGGCAATTTTAAGGCAGTGAAACTGCTCTGTATGACATGGTAATGGTGCCACATCATTACATCTTTGTCAAAACCCATAGAATGTACAATGCAAAGAGTGAACCCTAATGTAAACTATGGACTCAAGGGAAAAAAGGTATGTCAATGTAGGTTCATAGATTGTAGCAAAGGCACCAGTCTGGTAGAGGATGGTGGTAGTAGAGGAGACTGAACGTGTATGGGAGCAAGGAGTATATGTGAACACTATACCTTCTATTCAATTTTGCTTTGAACCTAAACTTGCTCTAAAAATAAAACCTATTTTTTAATCATTAAAAAAAAAAGAACTTACACAACTCAACATCAACAAATACCCCAATTAGAAATTGGGCAGCGAACCTGAATAGACACTTCTTTAAAGAAAACAGAGATGGTCAATAGACATAAGGAAAGATTGTCAATGTCAGTAATTATCAGAAAAATGTAAATTAAAACCACAATGAAGTATAACCTCAAACCTATCAGAATTATTGTCAATAAATCCACAAAGAACAATGTTGGCAAATATGTGAAGAAAAGAGAACCCTCATGCACTGTGGTTGGGAATGAAAGTAGATTCAGTTATTATGAAAAACAGTATGGAGGATCTTCAAAAAATTAAAAATGGAACTGCCTTATGATCCAGGAATTTCACTTCTATGTATATATCCAAAGAAACACATAGCACTAATTCGAAACCATATATGCACTTCTATGTTTTTTGCAGAGTTATTTACAATAGCCAAGTTATGGAAGTTCCCACCAATATACCAGTTCCCACCAATATACTTCCATATTGGTGAAAATTCCCAGCAATATACCAGGAATATAATGGAGCCATATGTTCCACTATATATACATATGAATATTACATACACTGGAATATATATATATAATGGAATATTACTCAGTCATAAAAAAGAACAAAATCTTACCATTTGCAACAGCATGGTTGGATCTATAGGGTATTATGCTAAGTGAAATAAGCCAATCAAAAAAGGACAAATACCATTTAATTTCACTTATATGTGGCATTTAAAGAACAAAATTAATGAACAAACAAAACTGAAAAAGAATCGTAGACATAGAGAATAGACTGATGATTGCTAGAGGGTAGGGCCATTAATGACTGGATGGTGAGGGTGAAGGGATTAAGTACAAATTGGTTTGAAAAAATAATGAATGCTAATCAATAATTATTTATACACTGAGAATATCTTTTAGGAATTAAGGTAAAATAAAGGTATTCTTGGATGAAGGAAAACCAAAAGAATTCACTGCCAATATCTGCTCTAAAAGGAATGCTAAAGAGGGTATATCATGCTGAAGAAAAATAAAAGAAATGGGAAACTTGGAACTTCCAAAATGAAGGAAGAACAATAAAATGGTATATATATATGGATAAACATAAAAAGTTTATCTATCCCTTGATGATTGGTCAATGTACATAGATACAATAACTACAGCATAAAATGGAGAAGATAAAAAGACTTTATGGGTATATGGCTTACATTTTTGCTAAACTGATAAAATATCAACTCTAAGTAGACTTTTAGCACTCAGGTATGTATATTATATGAATATATATACATATACATATATACATAAAGCCACTAAAAATAATACAGAGATGTAAAAAAAGTAACTGCTCAATACAATAAAATATTACAAAATATACAATATCCAAAAGATAGCAAGAAAAAGAAATGGAAAGAGAAAAAAGAGGATAAAAATATATATCTATATAAATTATAAACTTTAAGTTAACTACATCTATAATTACATTAAATTGAAATGTCCTAAACATAGCAAACACAACAAATAAAAGAGAGATTTGTAACATTGGATTTTAAAACACGTAGTCAAAATAACTTTATTTTAACAGCATGGTCTTGTTTTTTATTTAAGTTAATTTTACATAATATAACATTAACCATTTTAACATGTATAATCCCATGACATTTAGTTCATCCATAATATTGTGTAAATTTCACCTGTATTTAGTTCCAAAACATTTTCACCACCTCAAGAAGAAATTCCATACTTTCTAAGCAGTCACATGCTGTTCTCCCAGCACCTGGCAACTGCTAATCTCCTGTCTAAATGGATTTACCTATTCTGAATATTTCATATAAAATAAATTATACAATATGTGACCTTTTGTATCTGACTTGTTTCACTTAACATGTTTTTAATGTTTAATGATGTTTTAACATGTATTAATAACTCATTTCTTTTAAAAAAGATTTTATTTATTTTTAGATAGAGGGGAAAGGAGTGAGAAAGAGGGAGAGAAATATCAATGTGTGGTTGATTCTCACGTGGCCCCCACTGGGGACCTGGCCCGCAACCCAGGCATGTGCCCTGACTGGGAATCAAACCGGTGACCCTTTGGTTCACAGCTCATGCTCGACCCACTGAGCTACACCAGCCAGGGCAATAATTCATTTCTTTTTATGACTAAATGCTATTCCATTGTATGATGGTGTTGGGGGGAAACCTCAAAAGTCTAAATTCAGGATCAATTTTGAGGAACTGACACATAGCTTTATTCATATTCATAAGAGCTCTAATAGGGGAAACTTACAAATACAGGCAAAGCAGCTGCTTGTTCCTAGTGGTGGCTGGCCTGAAAAAGATCCACACTGTCTCAGGATAGGATCTCTTTTATATAGGGGTTTAATACTAAAACTATATGGTAGGTAGTCACGTAGACCACCAGCAAAAACAAAGCATTTCTAAGTTAACAGATAACAGGCAGTTATCACACTCTATGCATTCATTAATCTCCTTCCTGGGGACATGATGTTTATCTTTGGGCCCAATTCCAGCTTTCTGGGTAGTCAGCCAAGCCTGGAGCTAGAGTTAAACAGTCGGAGAAGGTTAAACAGGGAGTCCAACATTTCCCAGCCACTCTTAGTGCTGAAGCCCTACTGCATTTCTGATTTCCCCGACACTCCATCCCAGATATAATATGGGTCCTTCCATTCTGTGCACCAATCTTCCACAAATTTCCTCAGACCTTTCACACCATGATGGTTTGGAGTCAGAGGACACAGCAACAGTATACTCCACAGATGCACAGAATAATCAACTAACAATAATAATGTCTAACAGAGCCCCCTTCCAAGGTAGCAATAAAGACTGAAGCCAACTGGACAAAGGATTAGTTGCTAACTGATGAATAGTAGAGATTTGGCTATTCCTTTGGAGTCCATTGGCAGCAGGAAAGGGCATTTCTCTGCAGACCCAGCAGTCGCTCTTATTGTTAGCCCTGGTGACAAATAGGTCACCTTGCATGCTATGATCAGAGGACAAAGAAGTTACAGGCACAAGAAACGGTAAGTCGTTCAGTTTCAGGCAAAATACGGGCTACTGTTATCTATACTAGAAACCATGGCTGGGAACAGTTTCTGTCCTGGTGTGCAATACCACACCAAGTTCCCAGCAGGGGGTGGGGCAGTTGGGGACACTAATGTAACAGAAGGAATAAAACTTTAAATAGCCACAAAGGGCGTGCCCTTAATGTTTGGTCAAATGGGTTCAGCACCACCAGCCAATAGTGGGTGTGCTGGAAGCAACCAACGAATTATTTGGAAGTTAAGATTTTGTCCCTCTCTGTAGGTGTCAATGAGCCCAAACCATCTTGGGGGGAAACTGCCATACCCAAAGTACTCATAAGTCACTGGTTTCTGGCCCTGGGTCATGTGGAACCATCAACAATATGGCATTACATTGCCCCAGCTCTGGAGTCGATTCAGCAGTCAAGCTCTCCAGCTGAATCCTCATCTCTGTCAGTAGTCCCCTGGTTAAGGATGATATGCACTAGAATATGCTTGTCTGGCATAGCTGTTGCATCCCATCAGAGTTTCTGGAAACCTATATGTCCACCCCTTTCTAGAGTGGGTTTCTCTTCACAGAGCCTGTTCATTCTCTCAATCAATCCAGTGGCTTTAGGATTCTAAGGCAGATGGAAATGCTATATTATATTGTTCTCATTCGCCCATTCCTGCAACTTATGACCAGTGAAATGAGTTCCTTGGTCACTGTCAATGTCTGTGGGTCATCTGTGCATAGCACACAGTTTCCTAAGTCTCTGTATGGTAGCCTTTTTGGTTGCATTCTGAGTTGGATATGCTTGCAACTGGCCAGTGGCAGTATCAATGCATGCCAATAAATATCTGAAGTTCTGAGGCAGGAGCAAGGGTCCAACTTAGTCTACCTGCCATCCCACAGCTGGTGTTCCTGCTCTTGCTATCTATCCAAGATGTCACAGCAATTGCCTCCTGCATTTGAGGGAATAAGGGTACACTCTTTGCATGCCTCCTTAAGGCTTGAATAAAGCTTATGCTCATCTGTTTTTCAATTTCCCAAAGACAGTGTACCCCCTTGTGTCCAGTCTTTCTATGTAGCCAGCAGGCCACTTCTTGAGGGTCACTGTTTTCCTCCATGTACTGGACCTGGTCCAGGTGATATGCCTCTTGATTCCCTAGAGGGGACATAATACCATGGACTCCTACATGTACACTGTGATCTCCATGTTTCTTGTCCTTTCCCAGATCTCATTCCACATTTCAGCTCCTCATAATGTTGATGATGAACTTCCCAAATGACCTTTTCCCATCATTTTATCCACCAAGCGAGGCCTTTGTAGCCATCCCAACTGTCAAAGCAATAAGGTTCGCTTAATGCATTAATACTATCCAAGCTGCTCGTGGCTCTGCCCATTGACTGTTCTGCTGGCTTCCTCCATTCAGCCATATAGTGTCTGTACTTGGCTATATGGCCACTGCAGTCCAGCAGGGCAGGTTGTCTTTAGCAGACCCATCAGCATACCAGGCAGTCACAGAGATTGCAACTCTTTAATATGCAATTCTAATGGTGGGTGTGCCCACAAACCCGTGTCTTGTCTGAAGTCATTTCACCAATATATGTGACTAGGCCCAAAATAGCATGCACCTCAGCACTAAGTAGACTAATTAATAGAGCACATCATTGCTGCAGGTAAGCATACCACTTGTGCAGGGTAGTGGACTCGGTTACCACTGACCGGCATTTGTCAAATTCCTAGATCCATCCAGCAATGGGGTATTGGGTCCTTAGTGTCACTGGCAAGGCTTTTGTGATGCTCTCTACATACTGTAGACTAAGGTATGCTTCCAGCAGTTGTTACTCCATAGGACTATAGCTCTGTTCAGCTTCCTTCCATAATTGGGAACAGAGTGCAAGGGGTACTTCTATCTTATCCTGCTTTTGCCAGAAAACCCCACCCAAAGCTCTCTGGATAGACCAAAACATCTAGTTCACCAGGGTCAGTTGCATCCACTACCCCCAACTCCTGAGTCTGTTTTACTACCACCTTTGCACAGGAAAAGGCATTGGTGTGCTCTTGTCTCCAACCCCAAATTGCTCCTTTCTTTATTAATTTTACACAAGGGATGTAACAGCAGAGCTAGATGGGGAATAAAAAGCCTCCAATATCCAAGCAATCCCAAAAGCTTTGCAGTTGTTTCACTGATTCTGGCATAGGATAATTTTAGATATTATTCAACACAGCAGCTGGAATGACTTTTGTCTTACCAGGCCAGACAACTACCAAGAATTTGACAGAGAACCCAGGCCCTGGTACCTTGTTGCAATTTATAACTCATCCTCATACTTTTAGGTGCTCCAGCAGACTCTCTGACACCTTATGTAAAATAGCAAGGTCATTACCATTTAGCATAATGTCATCAATATAATAATGTAATGCTATCCCCTCCCCACTTTCCCACACAGATGTATCTTTTGCTACTAAACAATGGCAGATGGTGAGGCAATGCAGGTAGCCTTGTGGAAACACCTGAAATGTCCAGTGTTCTCCATTCCAGCTGAAGGCAAACTGGTCTTGACTTTGTGGGTCTATGGAAGTAACTGAAATTATTGTTAGCAAGATATAATACAATACAGAGACTCCTTGACTTCATTCAATAATTGGGAATATTAGGAACTGCAGCATGGATTGGGGAGACTACTTTATTAAGCTCCTGATAGTTCACAGTCATCCACCAGGACCCATCTAGTTTACATACTGGCCAGACAGGGCTATTAAAGCAACTAGGGGTAAAACGAATTATGCCCACTCAATATAGTTTTAACCATATTGGTGATCTGCATGCCCCCTAGGTAAGTGATACTGTCTCACTGATATAACTGACATTAGTGCTGGGAGCTTCACAGGTGTCCATTTGGCCTTTCCCCTGAGCATTGGCATAATTGTGCATATGTGCAAATGGAACTCTTTTATTGTTGTGGATGTTTGACCTAACTGAGCTAAGATGTCAATGCCCAATATATAGGTAGCTAGGGGTGAAATAAACACCTAATAGGACCTTGGGGGCAACTGACCAATTTGCATGCAGAACAAAACTTGTTTCACCTTTAGGAAACTAACCCCATAGCTATCTACAACAGTAACATAGCCCATAAACTTATGAATATTACCATAGATCAGTGTATATTCTGCTTCAGTATCTACTACAGCCAAGACCCATTGTTTCTTTTGTGGTGTCCAATGTATGGTTAGCTCTTCATGGGAGCACTGGTCCCCTGCACCATCCTTACAGAGGGACATCAGCCACTTCCCTAGTCCAGCTGCTCAGGCTCTTCCCATAAAGGAGGAGCAGACTGAGGAGCAGATAGCACCACCAGGTTCCCATGCCTGTGTGTTTCCTTCTTAGATGGCAGCTTCTGAAATTGCTGTTCAGGTTTTAGTTTTTGCCATAATTGTACCAAAATGTTTGGCTGTTTGTCAAGTCTCTTTAATGGTGTGCCTGCTTTTATTAAATCATACCACAATTGTCTATGGGAGACCTTGATTGGGCCCTTCTCTCCATATTTCCAACCCTTCCTGCCAGTTGCCTAAATATTAGCTCATCTTGTGGCTATTCCAGTTTCTTTTAAATCTGCAGTAGCCTGGACCACTTGATTTACCAGCAGTCTAACCATGGGTTTCAGGATCAACACCAGGAATCCATACCACTGATTGGGGAAGATGGCAGTATAATATCTTTCATGCCAGAGGTAAAGAGCTCATTATCAGGTCCCAAATACCGTGCATAAATAGCATTCCTCACTCCTAGCTCTCTAATTCGTGAAGTTCTTCTATGGTCTGCCAGGGGATAGAGAGGGGGGCAGATAGTCCACATTTGGCCAAGTTCCCTGGCATGCCCCCTATATCTATTCCAGCAAAAACAACACCCACTCTTTGTTTACTCTTTGTTCATAAAGGTGCTGTCTCATAGTTTGTTGTATGGTTACCAAGACTAATTTCAACATTTCTCTCCCTGTCTTGCTTACCTGGAAATATACTCACTAGTGCATTCACATGACTTTGCAATCCTAGCAGCCACAACCCCCATGCCTGTGTGGGCCACACACACGGTCTCCAGGAGGGAACCTGAAACAGACAGCAACCAGGAACTAGCTAACCTACACGGATGACCACTTAGCAGCCACCTGCAATTTCCAAAGGACTGTATTTTAGGTTGAAATAGGAACCCTGCATTTTGTTTTGGTCTTGTTAAGGAAATGGACTTTGAGATAAGATTCTGCCATTCTTCCAGATGGTGCATCATCTAAATAAAACCTCTTTCCTTTTTCATCAGCAACTGCCTTATGAATTTGGCTTTTGTAACAGTAGTTGGTTAGATGAACTCCC
Organism: Tonatia bakeri; assembly: GCA_004024845.1. Classification (NCBI taxonomy): domain Eukaryota; kingdom Metazoa; phylum Chordata; class Mammalia; order Chiroptera; family Phyllostomidae; genus Tonatia; species Tonatia bakeri. Next base: position 17,007 of record PVIA01014668.1, on the reverse strand, counting down.
CTTTTTTTTGTTCAGTTACACTAGAAAGTTTTGGGGGTGAGAGACACTAACACTGGCCACTAGAAATTGCTCTTTTGAAGGGGGCCTCTGATTAGAAAGGGAAACCTACCTGGTACAGGTGGCTACTACTGAAGTGCTCCCACAGTGCCTGCAAGATAGTGATGATAAGGTAGAGACCTTCACCTGCACAGTAGTAAAACTGAAAGGAAAGTTGAGTACCACACTGCAAGGTCTGGGTAGTCAGTCAGGAAAAAATGGGATCCCAAAACTTGGCATTTCATGGAGGATTCATCCCTCTCTTTCCATCATTGGAGGAGGAAGAGGGTAACATCATAGAGATACTAGAGTTATGAGCATGACCAGTCATGATCACAAAAGATTAAGACAGAGCAACCACAGCCACAGGTGGGTGAACCTGGCAGGTCTCCCTGTGCTGGAGACGTGTCAGTTTATGTCCACGAGGGAATATACTTCAGCTGAGTTAGGAGAGTTAGGAAACAGATATAGGCAGAAAGAGAAGGAGTCTGTAGCAGTCTGGGTGCTGTACTTGTGGGATTCAGGTGCCAAAGGTGTTTTTCTGGTAAAGCCACATGGCCCATGGAGAAAACAGGCTAATGCACCGTGTGAGTGTAAGTCATGAGGAAGCCAGCCACAAGGCAGAGACAGAGACACGCAGAGAAAGAATAGAGAGGCAGAGATATTGAGATTGAGATTTATTCCTGGTTTATATTAGCTTGGGTGTGAAACAGGCCAGGTGCTTTCTCAAAATGACTAATTAACTTTCCAAACTTTCACGTGCTACAGGTGGGTCCACCTCCCAGCCAATCCCTTCTTTCCCCAGGCTAGATTGACAGCCCTCTTTGGTCCAGCACCTCTTCCCTGCTGCCATTTTGACTTCTATGGCACATGTCTCTGCCTTCACCTCGTCCCACCCCCACTATGGTACTGGAAAGGCAGTGGGAGGGGCTTTTCATGCATTCAGTGTAAGAAACTCCCCCTGCTGCCCTCTTGGCCAGGGGGGACACTCCCCAGGCTCTGACTGACCACTATAGCCTTAACAACTCTCTCTTCCTTATCTGTCTTCAGCCTCTCCCATAACTCTACTACTCCAGCAGACATTTTCAATGCATCATCATCCTCACAAAACTCCAATGCCTGTGCCAACTGACTCAAAGAATGAGTACTTGGCCACCCCGGAATATCTCTCCACTGTGCCTGTTTTTCCCTTATTTTGCTATTGGCTTTCATGGGTTCTTCAGAATCCTGCTCACAGCACCAACTGTTGGGGGAAAGCCCCAAAAGTCTAATTCAAAAACAATTCTAAATAAATGACACATAGCCTTATTCATATTCATAAGAGTGTTAATAGGGGAAACTTAACACACATGGGCAATGCAGTTGCTTGCTCCCAGTGGTGGCTAGCTAGGAGAGATCCACACTCCCAGGACAGGGTCTTTTTTTTATAAGGGGTTAATAATAGTAAAGCCATATGGTGGGTAGTCACAAAGACCACCAGGAAGAACAATGCATTTCCAAGTTCACAGATAACATCAGGCAGTTATCCACATTCTATACATTCATTAACCTCCTTCCTGGGGATACGAGGTTTGTTATCTTTAGGTGTCACTCTAGCTGTCTGAGTAGTCAGTCAAGACAGAGGCTATAGAGAGTTAAACAGTCTCAGAAGGTTAAACAGAGAGTCCAACATTTCCCAGGTATATTACTGTTAGAGCCATATTGCATCTCTCACTTCTCCTACAGATGAATAAACTACATTTTGTTTATATATTCATCAGTAAATAGATTGGAATTAATTGTGAAAACTGCTGCTACACTCATATTTATACCAGTTTTTGTTTAAACACCTATTTTCTATTATGGAGGTATATCTCTAGGAGCAGAAAGTCTGGGTCACGTGGTAACTCTATGTTTAACTTACTGATAAACCACCAAAATGTTTTCTATAGTAACAGTATCCTTCTAAATTAAATATAGCAATATATGAGGGTTTCAGTTTCTTTACATCCTTGTCAAGATTTATTATTTTCCATTGTTTTGGCTATCACCTTCCTAGTGGATGTGAAGTGGCATCTTATTATGGTTTTAATTTGTATTTACCTAAAGATTAGTGATATTGAATATCCTGTCATGTATTTGTTGAACATTTATATATCTTCCTTGAAAAAAAGGACTCTAATTTTCTTGTGCATTTTTATCAGGTTGACCTTTTTCATTGTAAAACTTCTGTCAGCATAAGAAACATCCAAACCTGTCAGAATTTTTATGAGTTTATTTGAGCCAAACTGACAATTGCTGGGAAGCAAAATCTCAACAGATTTAGAAAATGCAACAGAAAGAAGATGGGGGCAAGATAGGTGGAAGCTGAGTCCACTTCCCCTCACCCCACCCCCTTCCTGCACATGGGTGAAACACCTAGCTGATCTGAGGAACACAGTGAACACCCAATGGCATCCCAGCATATATAAAGATTAGCAGACAAAACTGTAGAGGACATTGAAAAATCAGATGGTAAAGAGAGTGCTTTGAGACAATAAGGTCCCTGGGACCTGCATGGGGACCAGGGCAGCTGCAGTACCAGACCTGTTGCCTGCCGAGTCTGCCACAGGATTCTTGGGAGAGACCCAAGTCAACGGCTCCCTCCTCTGCCGTAGGAGGTTTGAGCAGCACCAGGAGAGACCTGGATGCTTGAAGTCAAGGGGTATGGGGGAATAGGGACGAAGTGGCAAACACCTAGGGGTGGTGTGGAACTGCTGAGACTGTGGACACCAGCTGGGAAGAGTTGGGCTGTGACAGACCCTGAACTGGATAGTCCCGGGTCTGGTTGGAGAGTTGGGCTGTGTGAGAGGCCAGGCACTTGTTTGAAGTGGCAGGCCTAAATAGGAGGAATTTTTCAAAAAAGAAAAAGAAAAAAAGGAGTCACTCAGAGGCTGTTTAGTGAATTCTCCCGCAGCAGCCGCATCCCCACCCTCCGCCTCTTGCGCCCCTACCTCCAGCTTCAGCAGGTGCGCTCCCCTTGAAGCAGCAGAGGCCAAGAGCTCTCCCTCCTGCAGCCCCTGGGATGGTGAGCACCCAAACCTGCTGCCCAGAGGCTGCCCATACCACCCCAGCAGCAGAGGCCTAGCACTCACTTCCACAGCCCTGGGAGCAGAAGGCACCTGACCCCACCACCCCAGCCCCACAGCAGCAGCAGAGGCCGCAGATCTGAAACCCCAGGGATGGTGCACACCCAAGGCCAGGGCCCAGAGGCTGCCAGTCCCGCCCCAGCAGCAGAGGCGAGCACTCATGCCTACAGCCCCGGGGACAAAGCACACTGACCCTACCACCCAGAGGCACCTCGCACCCAACCTCACCACCCCAGGTGCAGCTGCAGAGAAGTCACGCACCCACATCTGCTACGGCAGCCCCCACCCTGCAGGGCTCACTGCCTCTTCAAGAGGAAGGCAGAGATGCCCTCCACAGAGGAGAGCAGCAGGGTTCAGGGAGTCAGCAACCCTGGAAAGACTTAACTCAGTGTGGGGGCTAAACTACTCTGAAGAGACTCTGAGAGACTCCAGCAGGGCCAGGGAGCAAACTGAGGAACTGGGCTGGAGGCTAGGCAACTTTGAACAGTGCAGTTCAGATGTGACACCCCCCCACCGCCCCCACAAAAAACACAAGATGGGAGGAGAGCGAAACCAATCCCCCCCTCAGCCTGCTGCAGCCAGGAAGACCAGCAGAAGTGGCTTGACTTGTTTAAAAAAAATTCCTTCTTCCTTTCTTTCTTCCCTTTTTCTTTCTTTCTTTTTTTAATTCCCACAAGAGACAATAAAACTTAGACCTGTGAAAGGACCAGAGTTAGACCCAAAGAGGGGTCATCCCAACAACTGAGACAATGAGACAAATTTCACTTTGCTACTCCAAAGAACTTTCAAGTTACTGTATATTTGTATTACGATTATTTTTTTCATTATTTTTACATCTTTTATTTTATTAGCATTTTTTTATTTCTCTACTTTCTGTTTAGTCTTCTTTCGTTTGTTAAACTGCACTGTTTGACTGGTTTCCCTTGTTCTCTCTTTCATAGTGTACTTTTAATTTTCCATCTTTCACTTCACTTGTGTTCCAATAGCACACTATTATAGGTCCTGTACTTCCTATTCTTATTATTCAGATCACATAGATTCTGTCATATGATTGGTGTTCCATTACTATTATAAACACTACACCTATTTTCTATCCTTTACTCTCACTTTATGTCATAATCTGACCTCCCACAAGCTCACTGCTTTCTAGATCCAACTCACAATCCTTATCTCCATTAACAAGAGTCTTAATCGTTTTTCCATCATTTCTAAAAAATGGCTAGTTGGGTGAAATATCACAGTTAACACTATACATAACCAAAGGATCTCCTTTCTCTCCTTTATGGGTTAGTATCTTAAATACCATAGAATACACTCCCACTGTCTTAAACCATCTGCCTTCCCTCTCCAACTGATCACAAAAAAGTGTAGGTGGGAGCTGTGAATGCTAGTATATCTGCTGGAAGAAGAAACCCCCCAACAAAGGAACCACCAATAGATAACAAAAGAAGGTGAAGGAGGGAATGGAAGCCACACTAACCTCCACCCGGGACCAACCTGGAAATACAACTAAATGGTGGAGAAATTACCCAGAACAAACAACTGAACAAGAACAAGAGAGAAGCCACAAAATCTCATACAGACAAAAGAACGAGCTTCAACACAAACTGTCCACACCTGCACAACAGAATACAAGATGTGGTGAAGTGACCCTCAGTAAACCAGCTGGAGGGAAGGACCCACCAAAGAAAGACCCAACAACAATCAAAACCCAAAGACATACACAGAGCCAACATAAATGACAGCACAAAACCAGCGAGCTCATGAGATCAAGAAGACTGCACCACTGAATCTCACAGGTCTTCTAACATAGAAAATCACACCAGAAACCCAGGGAGTCAGAACAGATCAATTTAAGAAGCAGAGCCTAATAAGAAGAGTCTCACAAACAGTGGGAAGACAAAGAAACAATCCCCAAATGAAAGGAAAGGAAGAAGATTCAGAAAGAATGCTAAGTGAAATAGAGGCAAGTCAACTATCAGATACTGAGTTCAAACCAATGATTATCAGGAAAGCTCAACAGAATTACCAAAAACTATAGGGAAAATAAAATGAACTCACAGCAAACTATATCAACATGAAAAGGGAAATAGAAACTCTCAACAAGGGCCAAAAGGAAATGAAGAATACAATTTCTGAACTGAAGAACACAGTAGAAGGAATCAAAAGCAGGCTAGATGAAGCAGAGAAATGGAATAGCAGACTGGAGGACAAGGTAGAAAAAAATCACTCAGAAAGAACAAGAAAAGGAAAAGAGGCTCAGAAAGAATGAAGACAGGTTAAGGGAGATGCAAGACAACTGGAAATGTAATAATATCCATATAATAGGGATACCAGAAGGAGAAGAAGAAGAGCAAGGGATAGAAAACCTGTTTGAAAAAGTAATGATGGAAAACTTCCCTAATTTGATGAGAGAAAAAGTCATACAAATCCAAGATATACAGAGAATCCCAATCAAGAGGAACCCAAAAAGGCTCACATCAAGACACATCATAATTAAAATGACAAAATTCCAAGACAAAGAGAGAATCTTAAAGGTAGCTAGGGAAAAACAGAAAGTAACATACATACAAGAGAGCCCTGATAAGGCTAGCAGCTGACTTCTCAATGGAAACACTCCAGGCCAGAATAGAATGGCAAGAAATATTCAAAGTAAAGAAAACCAAGGGCCTGCAACCAAGACTACTCTATCCAGCAAGGCTCCAAATTAAAATGGAAGGCCAATTAAGAAGCTTCCCGAACAAAAGAAGCCTTAAAGAATATACGTCCTCTACACCAGCTCTGTAAGAGATGCTAAAGGGTCTGCTTTAAGAACAGGAAGAAAAACAGTGAGAGAGAAAGGAATGCAGGTATAAAAAAAAATGGCAGTGAACAAGTACCTATCAATAATAACCTAAATGTAAACTGATTAAAGGCCCCAATCAAAAAAATAAAATAAAATAAAATAGCTGAATGAGTTATGCTGCCTACAAGAGACCCCCTCAGAACAAAAGACCTACACTGACTGAAAGTGAAGAACTGGAAACAAATATTTCAAGCAAATGTACAGGGAAAAAAAGCCAGTGTAGCAATATTCATATCAAACAAAATAGACTTCAGGAAAAGGGCCATAAAAAGAGACCCAGCAGGTCATTTCATAATACTCAAGGGAAGAATCCACCAAGAAGACATAAACATTGTAAATACATATGCATCCAACATAGGATCACCCAACTACATAAAGAAAATATTGGAGGACTTCAAGAAAGATATTGACACCAACAAAATAATTGTAGGGAATTTCAATACTGCATGTCAAAATGGATAGATTTTCCAAACAAAATATCAACCAAGATGTTGTGGCATTGAACTATGCCCTAGATCAAATGGACTTAACTGATACATGTAGAGCCTTTCATCCCAAAGAGGCTAAATACACATTCTTTTCAAATACACAAGGAACATTTTCACAGATAGGCCACATGATAGGTCACAAAACAAGCCTCAACAAATTCATGAATATAGAAATCATGTCAAGCATTTTCTCTGACCACAAGGGACTAAAACTAGAAACCAACCTCAAGGAAAAGACCCCAAAACACTCAAACGCATGGAGATTGAATAGCATGCTATTAAACAATCAATGGGTTAAGAATGAGATCAAGGAACAAATCAAAAAGGTTTTGGAAACAAATGAAAATGAACTTATAACAATCAAAAACTTATGGGACACAGTGAAGACAGTCCTGGGAGGGAAGTTCATAGCGATACAGGCCTACCTAAAAAAGATAGAAACATTTCAAATAAACAGCCTAACCATACACTTACAAGAACTCAAAGAACAATAACAATGACAGCCCAGAGCAAGTAGATGGAAGAAAATAACCAAGATCAGAGCAGAATTAAATGGCATAGAGTCTAAAAGTACAATTCTAAGGATCAATAAATCCAGGAGCTGGTTCTTTGGAAAGATAAAAAAAAAATTGACAAGCCTTTAAGCAGACTCATCAAGAAAAGAAGAGAGAGGACCCAAATAAACACAATCAGAAATGAAAGAGTAGAGATGACAACTGATACCACAGAAATACAAAGAATTGTAAGAAATTACTATGAAGAACTATATGCCTAGAAATTTGAAAACCTGGGTGAAATGGACAACTTTCTAAAAAAATAAAATCTTCCAATACTGAATCAAGAAGAAGCAGAAAGCCTGAACAGAGCAATAACAGCTGATGAAACTGAAGCAGTAATCAAAAAGCTTCCAACACACAAAAGCTCTGGAATAGATGGTTTCACAGGAGAATTCTAAAAAGCATTTAAGGAAGAGCTAACACCTACCCTTCATAGACTATTCCAAAAAAATGCAAGAAATTGAAAAACTCCCAAACTCTTTTCATGAAGCCAGCATCATCCTAATCCCAAAACCAGATAACAACACAACAAGGGAAGAAAACTTCAGGCCAATATCGCTGATGAACATACACACTAAAGACCTCAACAAAATATTGGCAAACCATATCCAGCAATACATTAAAAAGATCATACAACATAACCAAGTGGTATTCATCCCAGGGATGCAAGGATAGTACAATATTAGCAAATCAATAAATGTAATATATCACATAGACACAACAAAAGACAAAAACCACATGATCATATTAACAGATGCGGGAAGACCATTTAATAAGGCACAACACCCATTTATGATAAAAACACTCAGCAAAGTGGGAATAGAGGGAGCATTCCTCAACATAATAAAGGCCATAGAGAGACCTACAGCCAACACCATACTCAATGGACAAAAACTTAGAGCTTCCCCACTAAGATCAGGAACTAGACAAGAATGCCCACTTTCACCACTCCTATTCAACATAGTATTGGAAGTCCTAGCCACAACAATCAGACATGAAAAAATAAAAATAAAAAGCACCCAAATTGGAAAGGAGGAAGTAAAAGTATCATTGTTTGTAATGATGTGTGTACAGAGAAAATCCTATAGACTCCAGAAAAAAAAATACTCAACCTATTTACTGAATTTGGCAAAACAGTGGGATGCAAGGTATATATTCAGAAATCAAAGGCATTTTTGTACACAAAAAATGAAATATCAGAAACAGAAATCAGGGGGGAAATCCCACTCAATATAGCAACAAGAAAAATAAAGTACCTAGGAATAAACCTAACCAAGGAGGTAAAAGGCTTATATTCAGAAAACTATACACCAATGAATAAAGAAATTAAGGAAGAAAAAACAAATGGAAGCATGTACCATGTTCATGGATTGGAAGAAATAACATCATCAAAATGGCCATACTACCCAAAGGAATTTATAGATTCAATGTAATGCCTATTAAAGTACCAATAACATATTTCACAGATATAGAAAAAGCATTTCAAAAATTTATATCAAACCATAAATGACCCCAAATAGCTGCAGCAATTTTGAGAAAGATAGACTATGTAGGAAGGATTACAATACCTGATACCAATCTGTATTACAAGACCACTGTAATTAAAAGAGCCTGGTAATGGCATAAGAACAGACACATAGACCAATGAAACAGAATGGACATCCCAGAAATAAATACAAGTCTCTATGGTCAATTAATATTTGACAAAGGGGGAAGAAGCATAAAATGGAGAAAATATAGCCTCTTCAATAAATGATATTGAGTGATCTGGGCAGCTATGTGCAAAAAAAAAAAAATGAAACTCAATCACCACCTTACACCATACACAAAAATAAATTCAAGGTGGATGAAAGATTTAAATATGGCTAGAATGGCCATTATAAACAAAACAACAAACAACAAGTATGTAAGAGGATGTGCAGAAAAGGGAATCCTAGTGCACTCTTGGTGGGAATGCAGACTGGTGCAGCCACTGTGCAAAACAGTATGAAATTTCCTCAGAAAACTAAAAATGGAACTGCCTTTTGACCTGGAAATTCCACTACTGGCATTATACCTTAGGAATCCTGAAACACCTACCAAAAGAACCTATGCACCCCAATGTTCATAGCAGCACAGTTTACAATAGCCAAATGCTGGAAGCAACCTAAGTGCCCACCAGTAAATAAGTGGATCAAAAAACCATGATACCTCTACACAATGGAATACTGCACAGCAGAGAGAAAGAAGGAGCTCCTACCCTTTGCAACAGCATGGATGGAACTGGAGAGCATTATGCTAAGTGAAATAAGCCAGGTGGTGAGGGACAAATACCATATGATTTCACCTTTAACTGGAACATAATCAATAAAAGAGAAAAGCAAACAAAATATAATGAGAGACATTGAAATTAAGACCAATCTGACAGTAACCAGAGGGAAGGGAGGGATAATAGGGGGAAGTGTTTTCAGGAACATCTATAAAGGACACATGGACAAAACCAAGGGGGAGGGTGGAAGCAAGGGAGTGATAACTCCCTTGGGAGTTTGGCTGGGGTGGTGGGGAGTAGTGGTGATAAAATGCAGACAACTGTAATTGAACAACAATAAAATAATCAGAAGAATTCCGGCCAAGATGGAGTCATAGGTAGACACACTGTGCCTCCTAGCACAACCAAAATAAGGACAACGACAATTTAGAAACAAAAAAAAACAAGCAGTACTGACAGAAAATTGAACTGTATGGAAGTCCGACAACCAAGGAGTTAAAGTAGACACATTCATCCAGACTGGTAGGAGGGGCAGAGTCAGGTGGCCGGGTAGAGAGTGGTCTTGGCAAAAAAAAGTGGCTGGTGGGCCCGGGTGCAGGGTGGGAAAGGACAAATCCAGCGAGGCGGCTGATTGTGGAGGGGCGTGGTGCCCAAGGCAGCTGGTGAACCAGGTGGTCTCACATTCTCATGCAGATAAACCAGGCAAAACTGGGGGGCAAGACAGACTGCACAAGCCAGGGTCTCAGCATGGGGAAATAAAGCCTCAAAACACCAATTGAAAACACCTGTGGTAGTTGAGGTTCCGGGAAGGTTTGTTGGAGAGATCCATAAGGTTGTAGAATGTATACAAGCCCATCCACATGGAAATCAGCTCCAGAAGGGCCCAGTTTGTTTGGGGGAAGTGGCAGAAGGGACTGAAGTCCAGCAGAGAGTGAAGCAAGTGCCATGGTTCCCTCTTGGACTCCTGCCCCACAATGCAGCGAGGTGAGTTGCCCCACCCTGGTGAATACCTACGGCTGTACGGGATTCACCCCTCACTACGTAACAAGTGAATCAAGACAAAAAAATGGCCCAAATGAAAGAACAGATCAAAGCTTCAGAACAAATACAACTAAGCGATGAAGAGTTAATGAACCTATCAGATACACAGCTCAAAGCATTGGTGATCAGGATGCTCACAGAATTGGTTGAATTTGGTTGAAACTAAATGAACAAATGAAGGCTACACTAAATGAAATAAAGGAAAATGCACAGGGAATCTATACTGATGGGAAGGAAACTGGGACTCAAATCAATGGAGTGGACCAGAAAGAAGAAAGAAACAACCAAACAGAAAAGAAGGAAGAAACAAGAATTCAAAAAAATGAGGAGAGGCTTAGGGACCTCCAGGACACCTTTAAACATTCCAACATCCGAATTATAGGGGTACCAAAAAGGGAAGAGGAAGAGCAACAAGTGGAAAAGTTATTCAAAGAAATAATAAAGGAGAACTTCCCCAACCTGGCAAAGGAAATAGACTTCCAGGAAGTCCAGGAAGCTCAGAGTCCCAAAGAAGTTGGATCCAAGGAGGAACACACCAAGGCACATCAGAATTACATCACCCAAGATAAAAATGAAGGAGAGAATCTTAGAAGCAGCAAGAAATAAGGAGACAGTTACCTACAAAGGAGTTCCCATCAGACTGTCAGCTGACTTCTCAAAGAGACCTCACAGGCAAGAAGGGGCTGGAAAGAAGTATTCCAAATTATGAAAGGCAAGAATCTACATCCAAGATTGCTCTATCCAGCAAAGTTATCATTTAGAATGGAAGGGCAGATAAAGTGCTTCTCAGACAAGGTCAAGTCAAAGGAGTTCATCATCTCCAAGCCCTTATTATATGAAATGTTAAAGGGACTTATCTAAGAAAAAGCAGATAAAAATCATGTATAGTAAAATGACAGCAAACTCACAGTTATTAACAACCAGACCTAAAACAAAAACGAACTAAGCAAATAACTAGACCAGGAACAAAACTACAGAAATGGAGATCACATGGAGGGTTAGGAACAGGGGAGTGGGAGGAGGAGAGAGGGGGAAAGGTACAGAGAATAAGTAGCACAGATAATAGGTAGAAAATTGACATGGGGATGGCAAGAATAGTATGGAAATTGTAGAAACTAAAGAACTTATAAGTTAGACACATGGACATGAACTAAAGGGGTGATGTGTGTGGGAGAGGATGTGCAGGGTGGAGGGTAGTGAAGGGGGGAAATGGGACAACTGTAATAGCATAATCAATAAAATATATTTTTAAAAGATGATAAAATAATCAAAAGAAAAAAAAGAAAATGCTCCAGAGAATGCCTGTTTTGTATCCTTATTTTATACATTATAATCAAAGGAGGAGGTATAAGGGGGGGTTACATGAAATTTATTGGTGATAGATTAGGGTGGTAGGAAAAAGCAAAGCAGAAAAATCTTTGGGAGTAGATAAAAAGTAAACTGATTAGACACATCTTTTACATTAAGTGGTATAAAATAGTTAACAGTTAACAATTAACATAATGATAACAATAAAGAGCTTTGTGGCCTTGTGCTCTGGTGGAATATTGTGCTCTGAGGGATCTGCAAAAGTTACCTTGAAGCTACAAAGGTATGTTATCATAGGTGCAAAAAAAGACAGTAAGACAGGTTTACTTAAGATAAAGATAACCTTTGTTAAGAATCATACAGACCCCAAACGTGACTATCTGCCATGTCTTCCTTTTGGTTAGAAAGTTCATTTCAGGCCATCCCATGTGGTGGTTACTGTAGGTGTCTGGGTTTGTAAGGCTGCCATGTAGGACTCTGCTGAGCTTCTCAGGTTTAGTACGTGGTCCCTTTTTTGTGCTAGTTATGTATAGTTCTTTATACATTCTGGACACTAAACTCTCATCAGATATGATTTACAAACATTTTTCCCAGTCTGTCTGTTGTTTTTTCATTAGTATCCTTTGATGCACAAACTCTTCAATTTTGATGAAATCCAATTTAAGTTTTTCTTTTGTTGCTTGTGCTTTGGGTATCATGTCTATGAAATATTCAATACTTTCCAAATCCAAAGTCATGAAAATGTACCCTTATGTTTTCCTTCGAGTTTTAAGGTTTTAGCTCTTATGTTAAAGTTTTTGATCAATTTTGAGTAAATTTTTGTGTATTGTGTGAGTTAAGTGTCCAACTTCAATCTCTTTGCAGTGGTTCTCCCTGCACCATTTGTTTAATAGGCTCCTATTCCCCCACACTGAATGGCCTTTGGTATTCTGGTCAAAAACAATTGACCATAGAGGTATGGATTTATTTGGAGACTCTAATTCTATTCCATTGGTCTACCTCTATTATTATCATAGTAACACTGTTTGAATTACTGTATTTTACAGTCTGTATTGAAATGTATCTCTTCCTCAGTTTCTTCCTCGCTAGGATTTTTTAGTTTAATTCTTGTTCTATTACTTCTTGTCACAGGTGTCTGTGGGTAGTATGTGACTTTAAATGCTTTTGACAAAAGCCTCTGAGGATATAGTTCCAGCCCTTAGAGAGTTCTGAGAAGAAAAAAAGAAATAAAGGCAAACCCCTATGTTGATTACTCAGGGAGCTGCCATATAGGTCAAAACAAACACAATTCTTTGATTAAAAGTTTGAATTGCCCACTATAGCACAAGCCACATCAGAAATTTGAACCACACCCACAGTCACCTCTGACCTGAGGAATAGTAGGTAAAAAGTAAAAGATGCCACAATTCCTTCTTAATGAAAATTAACAGTGTTCTAGTCAAGATAGCAACATAGTAGACATGGCTAGCCTTTTTGCACAACCACATAAAATTATAACTAAAATATAGAAACAGCCATCACTCAGAACCATCAGAAATGGAGTTAAAAGGAATTCTCACAACTATGGAATTAAAGAAACCACATCTATCTAGACTGGTAGGAGGGGTGCAGACATGAAACAGGCTGGTCTCTCAACCATGTTTGGTAGATAAAAATTTGGTAGGGATATCTCAGGAGAGAGGAGTCCCAGCGATATACCAGACCCCTCAGCCCAGGGTTTCAGGACCAGGAAGATAAGTCTGCACAACTTCTGGCTGCAAAAACCAGCAGGAATTGAGCAGGTGCAAGAAACTGCAGTAGCCCCAAGCAGTTCCTCTTAAAGAACCCACAAATGGACTCACCTACTCAAGCCCACTCCCTCTAAGCTCTAGTACTGCAATGCCAATTTGAAGAGCACCAGTAGCATACTGGGAAAGGGTGAAGTATCTGGCATTGGGGTGAGCAGCCCGGTGCCCTACTCTACAAAACCACAAAATTGGCAAGCTGCTGCCATATTTCAGACTCCATCAACCTGGCTATCACTGTTTGACCCTTAAAGACCCCCAGAGACTCTTCCCCACCCAACTTAAGGGGCCACCCAAGCTGCTTTTCCATATGAATGGCTGGTCTTGGCTTATGTATCACAACTTCTTAAATCCTATCAAACAAGCAACCTCTGGCCTCAGTGAGCTCCAGGCCAGGCACTAACAGCAGCCAGGCTAGTTTCATAGCTTGGCCTCACCTGAGAATTATCAAAACCCACATAAGCTGTAGCCTTCTCAGATTGCTTTACAGCTCAGGCAGGATGGTCCTGTGCAAAACGCAGGTGAGGGCTGAACTTTGCCTGTACCACCCAGGAAACCCAATGGCCTGTGTACCCAGTGGATAGCTACAGACCAATTTGGAGCACAGCCACCCTGCCTCTGCACAGCTGTTCCTCCACAGAGGATGGAGATTTGGGGTAAGTGGTCACAGCCAATCCTTGCAGCTGACTGGCTTGGGTAAATCCCTTCCATAGATCTGCCAACAGCAACCAAGTCTCAACTACAAGAGGAGGGTGTACTCAGCCCACATGGAGGGTGCACCACGAATACCAAGCTTAGGTGAAAGGGGAGGCTGTGCAACTGGACCCTACAGAACACCTACTATATTAGGCCACGCTACCAAGACACAGAGTCAAAGTAGCTCTACTTAACACATAGAAACAAACACAGGGAGGCTGCCAAAACAAGGAGACAAAGAAACATGGCCTAAATGAAAGAACAGATCAAAACTCCAGGAAAAGAGCTAAATGAAATGGAGATAAGCAATATTTCAGATACAGAGTTAAAGCACTGGTTATGAGGATGCTCAAGGAACTTACTGAGGACCTTAGCAGCATAAAAAAGATCCAGTCATAAATGAAAGATTCACTAATTGAAATAAAGAACAATTTACAGGGAATCAACAGTAGAGTGGATGAAGCCAAGAGTCAAATCAATTATTTGGAATATAAGGAAGCAAACAACACCAATCAGAACAACAAAAAGAAAAAAGAATCCAAAAAAAATGAGGCTAGTATAAGCAGCCTCTGGGACAACTTCAAGAGGTCCAACATTCGCCTCACAGAAGCGCCAAAAGGAGAAGAGAAAGAGCAAGAAACTGGAAATCTATTTGAAAAAACAATGAAAGAAAACTTCCTAACTTGGTGAAGGAAATAGACATGCAAGTCGAGGAAGCACAGAGAGTTCCAATCAAATTGGACCCAAAGAGGACCACATCAGGACACAACATAATTAAAATGCCAAGGGTTAAAGATCAAGAGAGAATCTTAAAAGCAGCAAGAGAAAAGCAGAGTTATCTAAAAAAGAGTTCCCATACAACTGTCAGCTGATTTCTCAAAAGAAACTTTCCAGGCAAGAAGGGATAAGAAGTATTCAAAGTGATGAAAAGCCAGGACCTACATCCACGATTACTCTATGCAGCAGAGCTCTCATTTAGAATTGAAGGGCAGATAAGGTGCTTCCTAGACAAGGTAAAGCTAAAGTAAATCATCATTACCAAGCCATTATTACACGAAATGACAAAGGAACTTCTTTAAGAAAAAGAAGATAAAAACTATGAACATTAAAATGACAACAAACTCACAACTACCAACAACTGAATCTAAAAAATAAAAACAAAAACAAACTAAACAAACAACCAGAACAGGAACAGAATCACAGGTATGGGGATCATTTGGAGGGTCATCAGCAGGGAGGTGGGAGAGGAGAAAGGGGTAAATGGTGTAGGGATCAAGAAGCATAAACAGTACTCACAAAATAGACATGGGATGTTAAGAATAGTATAAGAGGAGTTCTGGCCAAGATGGAGACATAGGCAGTCGCATTGTGCTTCCTCGTGCAACCAAAACTAAAGACAACAAAAATTGAGAAACAAGAATCAACCAGAACAGAGAGAAATTAATTGAACAGAAGTCGGGCTCCAGTACATCCAGACTGGTGAGGAGCGGCGGAGTTGGAGGCCTGAGGACAGGGGTCGAGGGGTCCCGGCGGGAAGAAACGCTGGCTGGCAGGCACGGGCACGCTGGGCGCAGACGGCAGCGGACGGACCGGTGGCGGACCCTGGGCGCGGAGGTGACTAGCAGACCCAGTGAGGGGCTCAGGGCAGCTGGCTGTCCGCAGCCACACGTTTGCACAAACTAAGTGAAAATGGGCAGTGAAAACGGGCAGAGCCGCCACGTTTCAAAGCTTAAGAGCCCCATCTGGGAGCTGAGGCCGGGAGACTCTCTCAGCCTCACAGGAGATTTCTCGGGGAGGCCCACAGAGTCCGAGAAAGTGCATCAGCCCACCGCCTGGGAGCCAGCACAGGAAGGGCCCAATTTGCTTGTGGGAGGCAGTGGAGGGGACAGAAGTCCTAGAGAGAGCGGAGCAGGCACCATTGTTCCCTCTCAGACCCCGCCCCCACATAAAACGTCATAACCCAGCGACTGAGGTGCCCCGCCCTGGTGAACACCTAAGGCTCCCCCGCCCTTATGAAACAGCCGCAACCAAACCAAAGGAAAATAAAAAAGATGGTTCAAACATATTTGAAATCCCCAAAACCAATTTTTTTAAGTGACCAAGAGATAGCAGAATTACCAGATGCACAGTTCAAAGCACTGGTGATCAGGAAGCTCACAGAATTGGTTGACTTTGGACATAAATTAGATGAACAAATGCAGGCTACAATAAGAGAAATGAAGGAAAATGAACAGGGACATAATAGTGAGGGACAGAAATCTGGGACTCAAATCAATGGAGTAGACCAGAAGGAAGAAAGGAACAACCAAACAGAAAAGAATGAAGAAACAAGAATTCAAAAAACTGAGGAGAGGCTTAGGGACCTCCAGGACACCTTTAAACGTTCCAACATCCGAATTATAGGGGTACCAGAAGGAGAAGAGGAAGAGCAACAAATGGAGAACTTATTTAAACACATATTAAAGGAAAACTTCCCCAATCTGGCAAGGGAAATAGACTTCCAGGAAGTCCAGGAAGCTCAGAGAGTCCCAAAGAAGTTGGACCCAAGGAGGAACACGCCAAGACACATCAGAATTACATTAGCCAAGGTAAAAATGAAGGAGAGAATTCTAGAAGCAGCAAGAGACAAGGAGACAGTAACATACAAAGGAGTTCCCATCAGACTGTCAGCTGATTTCTCAAAAGAGACATTACAAGCAAGAAGGGACTGGAAAGAAGTACACCAAGTCATGAAAGGCAAGGACCTACATCCCAGATTGCTCTATCCATCAAAGCTTTCATTTAGAATGGAAGGGCAGATAAAGTGCTTCTCAGACAAGGCCAAGTTAAAAGAGTTCATCATCACCAAGCTCTTACTATATGAAATGTTAAAGGGACTTACCTAAGAAAAAGAAGAT
>PVIA01014667.1:0-26007 GCA_004024845.1 Tonatia bakeri | reverse complement strand
TAAAATTTTACCAGCTGTCGACGTGGAAGGAGTGAAGCTTTCAGAAAGGTCGGAGCACAGCAGATGTTGTTCGTAGCAGTAGGAAGTGCTGGACGGGAAGGAGAAGGTCCAGCCCACATTAAGCGATCCCCAAACAGTGATGAATCACCTACAGGGGAAGAGGAGTGGTTAGGTAGAGTTGGGGGCTCTGAACAAAGCCGTACAACTCCCGGCCCCTCACTGAAGACTGACTCTGCATGCACCTTGTGTTCTGTACAGGTCATGCCCTATTTCAAACACCTTGTGAATGTTAACACTTCAGTGCTCACCATCACACAGGGATAGGTAGTTATGATCCCCATTGTATAGGAGCCGGAACTGAGCACAGACAGGTTAAGTAACTTAGTCAAGGTCACACAGGTGTAGTTGGCAAAGCCGGAATCCAACGTCCTCGCTATTGGCACACAGCTCTCTGGCCTTCCTGATATCAAGCGACAGTTATTCCCATCAAAAGACTGTCAACAAAAACACAAATCTGCCCTGACCGGTGTAGCTCAGTGTGTTGGGCATCATACTGCAAAGCAAAGGGTCGCTGGTTCAATTCTCACTCATGGCACACACCCAAGAAAGGTGTGTCATGGTGGGAGCCAGGGTCAAGGCCAGCAGGAACACGCCTTCCTGAAGGATCCTGGACAAGGAGCCATGGATACACACTGACATAGGGTTCAGTCCCCAGTCGGGACACACACAAGAGGCAACCAATCGATGTTTCTTTCCCTCTTTCTCCTTCCCTCCCCCTCTCCCTAAAAGTAAATACATAAATTCTTTTAAAAAATACAGCAGCGAGACCCTGTGGTTGGGCACCTCTGTGCCTTCCATTTCTAAGGTCCCCATTAGGCATTTGCTGTCCCACATGTACACTGCCCCCCCTCCCGTCACTGTCCTGTGGAAGCACATGTGAGAGAGGAAACAACATCACCCAGTGTTGAGAGTCATCATTCACTCTCCAATGACACTCAGGTGGCTTCAGTTGACAAAGCTACAAGCAAAGAGGCCCAGAAGCCAGAGGATGCTCCTTTCTGTCCAAACAAAGGCGACCTGGGCTCCCTCCCAAGACACTTACCGGAAACCTCTCCACAGAGCACGTGAATCGGTGAAACTAAAGGAAACCACTGCCACCCCCCTCCCCAAAAGAAAATTGCCACGCTCTTCTTAAGCAGGGCAAAAATAAATAAACCACACTCGTTCCCACACAAATAAAAAAAGGTAGGAGGAGAATTTGTCAGACTCACAAGGAGTAGTAACTGCCAAGGTTTAACAGAAACAGGGAACTCCAAACATTCTTACATTTCCATGGCTCCCAGGGCCGGCAGTTGACAAGAGGTTCCTTAAAGGGCCAGAGTCATGGAACCCCTGTTGCAAAGTTAAGTCTCTCTAGAACACAAATTTCTTTTTTCAGGTCCTAGACCAAAGAGGCACTGTAATTCATGAGAGCCTTCAGGAGAACTGTAAGAAGGGCCACAGGGTTTGTAAGAAAGGTGTGTCATGGTGGGAGCCAGGGTCAAGGCCAGCAGGAACACGCCTTCCTGAAGGATCCTGGACAAGGAGCCATGGATCCACACTGACGTAGGTCCCCGTGTGTGGCTTTGTCCTATTCCCATTGCACAGATAAGTGTCCCTCTCCCCACTCTCTACCTTCAGTGTGGCTGTCACCTGACAGTGCTTCCACATCTAAATGTACACAGTTCTCATTGAACCCTTCCTTCTAGGAACTTACAACACGAAGCATTAACTATGGATAGAAGTGGGCAGAGAAGCGGGGGAAGGCAGATGGGAGATGGCAAGTAGGGAGAAAGTGGAAAAGTCTTGCGAATTTATTTAGGAAAAGTTTAAATGAAGTTTCTTCATTGACCACATTTGATCAGATTTAATTTAAAAAATTTTTAATCCTCACCCAAAGATATATTTACTGATTTTAGAGAAAGGGGAAGAAAGAGAGAGAAATGTCAATTGGCTGCCTCCTGTTCACTCACCAACCAGGGATTGAACCCTCAACCTATGCATATGCCCTGACTGCTGATTGAACCCACAACTTTTTGGTGTAGGGGACAATGCTCCAACCAACTGAGCCAGTGGGCCAAGGCTTCGTGGTTTAATTTTTATTTTTTACTTCTTTTGGTTTTATATTTTACTTGAGGTATAATTTACAAAGAGTGAAACATACTAATCTTGAGTTGCAGCTCAAGCAATGTTTTATTCAACATTTTTATTGTTATTCTATTACAGTTGTCCCAGTTTTTCCCCTTTGCCCTTCTCTACCCGGCCCACCCCCACTCCCACAGTCAGTCCCCATCCTGTTGTCCATGTCCATGGGTCATTCATGCATGGTCTTTGACTAGTCCCTTCCCCTTCTTTCCACCCTTATCCTCACCCACTTGCTGTGCTCACTGTCAGACTATTCCATGTTTCCATGCCTCTGGTTCTGTTTTGTTCGCTAGTTTATTTTCTTCACTAGGTTCCTCTGATGAATGAGATCATCTGGTATTTGTCTTTCACCAACTGGCTTATTTCACTTATCAGAAAGCTCTCCAGTTCCACCCATGCTGTCATGAAGGGAAGGAGCTCCTTCTTTCTTCCTGCTGCATAGTATTTCACCGTGTAAATGTGCCATAGTTTTGTTTGCTTTCTTTTTAATGCTAGTTATTCTCAGTACCTTCCCCCCCTCTCTCCTCCTCCCACTCACCTGTTTTTTAAATATATTTTATTGATTATGCTATTACAGTTGTTCCATTTTCCCCTCTTCATTCCCCTCCACCCTGCATACCCTCTCCCACCCACATTCTCCCCTTTTAGTCCATGTCCATGTGTCATAAGTTCTTTAGTTTCTACATTTCCCATAGTATTCTTGCTTTCCCCCGTCTATTTTCTACCTACCATCTATGCTACTTATTCCCTGTACCTTTTCCCCTTCTCTCCTCCTCCCACTCCCCTGTTGCTAACCCTCCATGTGATCTCCATTTCCATGGTTCTGTTCCTGTTCTAGTTGTTGGCTTAGTTTGTTTTTGTTTTAGGTTCAGTTGTTGATAGTTGTGAGTTTGTCCTTTTACTGTTCATAGTTTTGATCATCTTCTTTGTCTTATATAAGTTCCTTTAACATTTCATATAATAAGGGCTTGCTGATGATGAACTTCTTTAACTTGACCTTATCTGGGAAGCACTTTATCTGACCTTCCATTCTAGATGATGGCTTTGCTAGATAGACTCATCTTGGATGTAGGTCCTTGACTTTCAGGACTTGGAATACTTCTTTCCAGCCCCTTCTTGCCTGCAAAGTCTCTTTGGAGAAATCAGCTGACAGTCTGATGGGAACTCCTTTGTAGGTTACTGTCTCCTTATGTGTTGCTGCTTCTAGGATTCTCTCCTTCATTTTAATCTTGACTAATGTAATTATGATGTGCCTTGGTGTATTCCTCCTTGGATCCCACTTCTTTGGGACTCTCTGAGCTTCCTGGACTTCCTGGAAGTCTATTTCCTTTGCCACATCAGGGAAGTTTTCTTTCATTACTTGTTCAAATAACTTTTCCATTTGTTGCTCTTCCTCTCTTCCTTCTGGTACCCCTATAATTCCAATGTTGGAACAATTAAAGATGTCCTAGAGGTTTCTAAGCCTCTCATTTTTTTGAATTCTTGTTTCTTCATTCTTCTCTGTTTGGTTGTTTCCTTTTCCTTCTGGTCCACTCCATTGAGCTGAGTCTCAGTTTTCTTCCCATTACTATTGGTTCCCTGTGCATTTTCTTTCATTTCACTTAGTGTAGCCTTCATTTTTTTCATCTATTTTGTAACCAAATTGAACCAATTCTGTGAGCATCTTGATCACCAGTGCTTTGAACTGTGCACCTTATTGGTTGGCTATCACTTCGTCCCTTACTTGTATTTGCTCTGGGGCCTTGATCTGTTCTTCCATTTAGGCCATTTTGTTTTTTGTCTTGTCGCGCCTGTTACATATGAGGGGCCTGCCATAGTTTTTTTGATCCATGCATCTACTGATGGAAACTTAGGTTTCCAGCACCTGCTTATTGTAAATAGTACTGCTATGAATATTGGGATGCATGGGTTCTTTTGAATTGGTGATTCAGGATTCTTAGGGTATATTCCCAGCAGCAGAATCACTGGGTCAAAAGGCAGTTCCATTTTTCATTTTCTGAGGAAATTCCATATTGTTTCCCACAGTGGCTGCAGCAGTCTGCATTCCCAACAACAGTGCACCTGGGTTCCCTTTTCTCCACAATCTGGTCAGCACGTGTTTATTAATTTAATGATCGCTGTTCTGACTAGTGTGAGGTGTGGTTCTAATTTGCAACTCTCTGCTGACTAGTGGTGTTGAGCATTCTTTCATATATCTATGGGCTCTCTGTATGCCCTCCTTGCACAAGTGTCTATTCAGGTCCTTTGCCCATGTTTTGAATTGGGTTGTCTGTCTTCCTGGTATGGAGGCGTGTGAGTTCTTTACATATGTTGGACATCAAACCCTTGTCCGAGGAGTCATTGGCAAGTACGTTCTCCCATATGGTTGACTCTCTTTTCATTTCAATGTTGGTTTCTTTAGTCGTGCAGAAGCTTTTTAATTTGATGTAGTCCCATCTGTTTACTCTTTCCTTTATTTCCCTTGCCCTAGGAGATACATTGGTAAAAATGTATGAGTTATCTGAAATTTTACTGACTGTGTTTTCTCTTAGGACTTATATGTTATCACAACTTACAATTCTTTTATCCATTTTGAGTTTATTCCGGTGTATGGTGTAAGCTGGTGGTCTAATTTCATGTTTGGGGATGTACCAATCTAGTTCTCCCAACACCATTTATTGAAGAGGCTATTTGTATTCCATTGGATGCTCCTGCCCGCTTTGTCAAATATTAATGGACCATAGAGACTTGAGTTCATCTCTAGGCTCTCTCTTCTGTTCCATTGATTTATGTGTCTGTTCTTATGCCAGTACCACACTATCTTGATTACAATGGCCTTGTAGTATAGTTTGATATCAGGTATTGTGATTCCTCCTCCTTCATTCTTCTTTCTCAAGATGGCTGAGGCTATTCAGGGTCTTTTTTGGTTCTACATAAAGTTTTGAAATATTTGTTCGGGTACTATGGACATTTTGATGACGTTAATTCTTCCAATCCATGAACATGGTGTGTGTGAGCGTGCACACACACACACACACACACACACACACATACACGTACTTCGATTTATTTGTGTGTTCTTCCTTAATTTCTTTCATCAGTGTCCTGTAGTTTTCCAAGTACAGCTCTTTTACCTCCTTGGTTAAGTTTATTTCTGGTACTCTATTTTTCTTTTTGCTATAGTAATGGGTTTTTTTTCTAGTTTCTGTTTCTGATATTTGATTGTTGGTGTAATGAAATGCCCTCGATTTCATGCCCCTGGCTAGTGTGGCTCAGTGGATTGAATGCTGGCCTGTGAACCAAAGGGTTTCTGGTTCAATTCCCAGTCAGGGTACATGCCTGGGTTGCTGCTGGCCAGGTGCCCAGTAGGGAGCATATGAGAGGCAACCACACACTGATGTTTCTCTTCCTTTCTCCTCCCCTTCCCCTCTCTCTAAAAATAAATAAATAAAATCTTTTTAAAAAGAAATGCCCTTGATTTCTGAATATTGACTTTGTATCCTGCTATTTTCCCAAATTCACTTATCAGGTTGAGCAGTGTTTTGGTGGAGACTATAGGGTTTTCTCTGTGCACTATCATGTTGTCTGCAAACAATGACAGTTTTCCTTCCTCCTTTCCAGTTTGGATGCCTTTTATTTCTTTTTCTTGTCTGATCACTGTAGCTAGTCAAGGAATTTTTATGTGTGTTCCCTGTAATCTCCAGTCAGATCAAGAGACAGAATATTCCTGTGTCTCCCCAAATTCTTTCATGCCTCTTGCCAGTCAGTAGCCACAAATACTTGACCTCTCTGTCCTCAACCCTTGCCCTCACGAGCTTTGGGTTCCCTTTGCTCAACATCATGGTTTGGAGAGCCACCTGTGTTGTTGAGTGTCACATCACTTTGTTTCTCTTTATTGTGTAGCACTGCAAGTGTGCACATACCCACTCTGTATAGCCATTCTTCCACTGATGAATGTTAAGGGTGTCTCCAGTTTGCAGCTATTATGAGAAGAAATTTCTCTATCTATCTATCTATCTATCTAACTTTAGGAACAGAGGAAGAGAGAGAGAGACATCAACTTGTTGTTCCACTTATTGACGCATCCATTGGTTGAATCTTGTATATGCCCTGACTAGGGATTGAACCTGCAACCTTGGTGTATTGAGATGATGCTCTAACCAACTGAGCTACCTAGCCAGGACCAGGGAGGAATTTATTGATATTTCAGAAACAAGGCAATGCTTTCCCTGTAATTTTATGCCTATGCTTCAGCAGCAGGAAGAAATCTATGCTTTGTATGTTTAGGTTTCTAATAGAAGTGAGGCCAGTCGGGAGTCTTGGTAGCCTTTTGAAATTTCCCAGAGTGTCATGCAAGCTACCTCGGCTGGCCTGTCTCTGTTGGGGGAGCCCGCCCCCTCCACCCCAAGATGAGGACTCTAGGCAAGGCCAACAGGGGTGATCTTCCATCTGCTGTGACCCATCTCCCAGAGGGAGAACAGGTATCCTGAGGAGAATATGCAGAGGACACCGTGACGATGTGTGACATCTCCAAACAGACACCTCAGTCGTGGGAAAAATGACCTTCAGGATCAGAAAATATCTCTCCAGCAGATGTTAATAGTATTACTTGCTCTGACTATGATGACAATGGACTACGTCAAGAAGACCTGAGGATTTGTCCCAGCACCACCTCTGACCAGAGACAAGCCACTTGGAGCCTCTGCATTTCAATCCTGCATTGGTAGATGGAGCTACCTGCCCAGTGTCCTGTCTCTGTCCCAAGAACAGCAAGCCTCCTGTTGCTCTAGCCTGCCTTGCACAGGGCCCAGGGCTGCCCAGGGACTGCCAGGAAGAGAAACGTCAAAGTGATCCATGAACCATGAAACACTCAACCCACTGCGCATTCTGACGACTGTCACCTGTGGGTGTTTCCGGGGAGTCCCAGCTGGAACTGAGGCGATGGCTGGGGCAGGAGATGGGTGTGGCCAGCAGTGACCTGTGCCACTTGCTCTGCCCTGTCTCTCGCTGCAAGTGCTGCCACTGGGGTGCCTTCCTGCCTGGTGTCGACAACAAATGCCCTGGCCTCTTCAATGTCTGCCTGCAGCCCAAATACCAGGAGGCACCCTCTGGCTCCTGCTTACCTTGGAAGGATTTCTAGGGGGAGGAAGGATGAAAGTGACCCTGCCAGCCCTCACAGCACCCTCTGTATTGCATTGCACCAAGGGAAATGCAGAGGACACATTGCTTTGCCTTATTCCTGTAAAAAAATAACCTACACTGCCCTTAAAAATCTCTCCAAAAAGTCCTTCAGAAGGTCTTGAAATTCTTTTCCCTGCTACTCCAAAGCAGACCCTGCCAAGGTGGTCCCCTCCCCACTTTTTTTTCAAATCCTCACCTGAGGATATGTTTATTGATTTTAAGGAGACAGAGAGAAACATCAGTGTGACACAGAAACATACATCAGTTGCCTCCCATACACACCCCTTCCGGGAACTGAACCCACAACATAAGTAATGTGCCTGAGTGGGGATCAAACCCACAACCTTTTGGTTTACAGGATGACACTCCAACCAAGTGAGCCACGAAGCTAGGGCTCCCCTTGCTTTTTGTGTCTAAAGCCTTTAGGATCCATTACCTTGCTCTATATTGAGACTTAAGGCAGAGGAGGATCAAAAACCACTTTTCACAGCCCAAACCAGTTCCATCACTTCCCCCAGTGACCACCAGTTGGCAAACATGCCACTGTCTGCGTGGAGACAATTCAGTAAGTGAGTCTCCCAAAAGCTTCTTTTTTTCCCAAGTAACCTGTGGTTTGATCCACTTAAATAACACATATCCTCTTTCAACCCTATTTGTAAGGTTGGCCTTAAATAGACCTACTATGAGGGCAAGATGTCATTGGAGGAAATGAGATTTTTACCTAAGAAGCATTTCACAAGCCATTCTTGTAGTTGCATGAAGAATGGGTAGGATTGAGGCCAAGGTCAGCCCTACAGGTAGGTCCAAAGGAGACTCAGAGGTCATGCAGCTCCTTCACACATGTGCAAAGGAAGCCAGGATCTCTAACTAAATGCAAAAGCATGGCATTCCCTTCCAGTTCTAAGGACATTATGCAAATAATGGCACGCGGGGGAAGGACATTTACCAAAGAATGCTGCCACAATTTTACAAAATCTCCATCAGAGAGGAAGATCCAGTTGACTACAAATCAGTTCACTGAAGCACTATTTACAATAGCCAAGATCTGCAAACAGGCCAAGTGCCTGTCAGTAGATGAGTGGATAAAAAAGCTGTGGTACGTTTATACAATGGCACACTACTTGGCCATACAAAAGAAGGAAATCTTACCTTTTGTGACAGCATGCGTGGACCTGGAGATTACTTGTGCTGAGTGAAATAAGCCAGAGAGAGAAAGACAAGTACCACAGGATTTCACTTATATGTAGAATCCAATGAAGAAAATAAACTGATGGGCAACATACATCAGAGGCATGGACACATGGAACAGACTGACAGCTGTCAGTGGGGGGGGGACCAAAATGACAGAAGGTGAAGGGATTAGCCCAAAAACATATACGCATAGCCCATAGACACAGAGGGAAAGGGGGGTAAGTGTAGGTGGGCAAAGGGAAATGCATGGGGATGGGAACACATTGCTTGGGGCAATGGGAGCACAGTGGAGTGTGCAGATGATGATTCATTGAGTTGTGCACTCAAAACATGTAGATTTTGTGAACCAATGCCACCCCAATAAACTCAATTAAAGAAAGAATTTAAACCCCAAAGAGACAAAGGGTCTTTTGAATATTCTAGCAGAACACCCATCCCACCTGGGACCATAGGCAGTGTTTTGAGAACACATATTTAAATAGCTGATAGACTGGCCCTGGTTGGTGTGGCTCAGTGAATTGAACGCCGGCCTGCAAACCAAAAGGTTGCGTGTTCGATTCCCAGTCAGGGCACATGCCTGTGTTGTGGGTCAGGTCCCCACTTGGGGGCATGTGAGAAGCAACTGATTGATGCTTCTCTCTCTCTCTTTCTCCCTCCATTCCCCTCTCTCTAAAAATAAATAAGTAAACAAATAAAAGAGCTGATAGAATTATGCCATGGGGAAAATGGGTCGCAAACACTGTGCTCTCACAGACTCCAATGTATTTTGAGATGAAGGACATTTCAGGTCAGCCCTCTGGTTTCCGTCCTGGGAACTCCACGAGACCCACCACGTGAAGTAACCCAGAGAGACTGTCTGTGACTAAGACACCAGAGGAGAGCGTCTAATTTTTAACCTATGGACAGCTTTTCCCCCAGGTCATCTGTTTAGTTTGGATGGAGCTCTTTTAAACTTCAGAAGAGCTGTGAGCCATCAAGTAGAGGTTTGTGACATGTGTATGTTATGCCCCCAAAGTTTTTGATCCAGCGTTTTGGGAGGCACATCTCACGTGGAAGACGTCCAATTAATATTTGCTGAAAGAAGCCATTGGCGAGTGATGCAGCTGGTGGCTGTCTCTCCTGACTTGGCCTTAAGCATAATTTTGCAATGCAATCGATCGAGGCCATTAAAGTTAGTTAGACCACCCATGAAGTTTGAGAGAAAAAGGCATCTTTTTCCCCCCAAGGGCATACCTATTGCATGGGCTTCTGGGAGCAGTGACCGAGATCTGTATAAACAAGACCTATGCTTCTAATGCAAATTTGGTAACAATTATCTGAACTGTGGTATGACTAATCCCCAAAAGAGAAGAAATACCACCACCACCCACAAATGACTATAGATGCTGAATGCAGTAAGTAACTATGGGTTGAAGGTGTGAGAATAACTTACCACGCGCCCCAGCCGTGCTGCTCCACTGTATCCAGACAGATGAAAATTGGCATGCATGTTAAGTCCAAGTGCACATACTGACAATTTGCACTCACACATAAGTCCAAGCACACCAGTGTACAATAACTTTTTTCATAATGTCCCCATTCTGGAAACAACCCAATGGAAAGAAAGCTGCCTTACACATTCCTCAAAACACATTTTAAAACTTGAATAAAAGGCAATACACACCACATTCTTGAAGAAAAGAAGTCAGTATTATCAGTCTGTCAATCTTGACTAAGTTAACATAAACAGCAGCATCCTCATAGAAATAGTAAGACTTTTTTTCTCAGTCTGGAGTAAAAGAAATTGATTTTGTTTTCTTTTTTCTCCCCATAGAAAAATATCAAATATACCCCACATAGGGACCTGCCAGTGGGAGCTGCAGTGATTGGCTTCTGTCACTTTCTCCAGTGTCTGTGACCAATAGTCCTCCTCACCCATCCCAGGTGGCAGTTCCAAGACTCCCCTCCTTAGCCCTGGTGACCTTGAGGCAGCGTAATCCCTTGCAGGGGGCGGGGGAAAGGGAGGGTGGGAGGGGCTGTCCTGTGGCTGTTTAACAGCAAACCTGCTTCCTATCCACCCAGTCCAGCCCTGCCTTCCCAGCTGTGGCAACGAAAATGTCAGCAGACATTGCTGAATGTTTCCTGGGGCACACAGTGGCAGTTGAGAATCTTTGCTGTAAAGACAGGAGGTAGTTGCAAAGCTTTATTTATTGATTTCTTGGTTTGTTTTGAGAGAGAGAGAGAGAGATTTGTGGTTCCACTTATTGATTCATCATTGGTTGATTCTTGTATGTGCCCTGACCAGGGATCAAACCTACAACCTGGCATATTGCAAAGATGTTCTAACCAACGGAGACACCCAGCCAAGGCCTTTTTTGTCCATTTTAAACTGCTTGTTCTTTTTATCTCATTAGCAAATGTACATTATCTGAATATTTCCCCTGTAGGTCTCTGATGCTCTCTGCTAACTAGTTGATGGACCCTTTTGAAAAGTTTGATCCTTAAGCAACCTCAGCTAAATGGTTGCAAACTTCAGTCAGGATATTACTGACTCTACTTTATACATGAAACCAAATATTCTTCAACAGGATGAAACCAATCTTGGCGGGGGAAGAAATCGGTGTGAGGCAAGGAGTTAGAGAAAGGGGAAGTAGGGGAGATTTACCGCCTGTACCCCTGAGAGACTTTGTCCTGTTCACCAAGTCCTGGTGTTTTTGCATTACCAAGGTTACTGGGTCACCTTCCAGCGGACTGATAAAGCAAGAGAACTCCTCACAGCATGTTTTATAATTCAGACTCCATTACAATATCTCAGTGTGTCTCTCATAACAATTCCCAATATTCAGCAAACTTGCTTTGTCTACTTTTCCTTCCTTGTACATTTTACTACAAATTTTTTTTTCTTCAAAAGAATGATGCCTTTAGGACTTCCAGCCAGGGTGGAGGCATAGGTAGATACACTGCCTCCTCGCACAACCAAAAGGACAACAAAAAATTTAAAAATAAAAAATGAGAAATGCCAGAAAAGCAAAATGTATGGAAGTCCGACAAACCAAGGAGTTAAAGAAGGAACATCCATCCAGACCAGTAGGAAGGGTGGAGATGGGCAGCCAGGTGAAGAGGACTCATGGCCAGGTGGAGGCTGAAGGACCGGGGCGGGTGAGTTGATGGCTGGCAGAGTGGGCAGTCCCACATTTGTGTGTGGATAAACCAGGAGGAACAAATGGGGAGTGAGAAAGACTGCTCAATCCAGGGCTCCAGTGTGACAAAATAAAACCTCAAACCTCTGATTGAAAACACCTGTGGGGGTTGAGGCAATGGGAGAAACTTCCAGCCTCGCAGGAGAGTTCATTGGAGAGAACCACAGGGTCCTAGATCGTGCACAAAGCCACCCACCCAGGGATCAGCACCAGAAGGGCCCAATTTGTTTCTGGGTAGCAGCGGAAGTGACTGAAAACTCGCAGAGAGCCGAACAAGCGGCATTGTTCCCTCTTGGACCCCTCCCCTACATACAGTGCCACAATGCAGCAAACTGGGTTGCCCCCAGATGGTGAATACCTAAGCTTCTGCCCCTTACTGCGTGACAGGCAAGCAAGACAATATATATATATCCCCCAAATGAAAGCACAGATCAAAGTTCCAGAAAAAATACAACTAAGTGATGAAGAGATAGCCAACCTATCAGATGCACAGTTCAAAACACTGGTAATCAGGATGCTCACAGAATCGGTTGAGTATGGTCACAAAATAAAGGAAGAAGTGAGGGCTATAAAAAGTGAAATCAAAGGAAATGTACAGGGTTAGGAACCCAGGACTCAAACCAATGATTTGGTCCAGAAGGAAGAAATAAATGCTCAACCAGAACAGAATGAAGAAAGAAGAATTCAGAAAAATGAGGTGAGGCTCCAGCATCTCTGGGACAGCTTTAAATGTTCCAGCATCGGAATCATAGGGGTGCAGGAGAAGGAGAAGAGGAAGAGCAAGAAATCAAAAACTTATTTACAAAAATAATGAAGGAGAACGTCCCCAATCTGGCAAAGGAAATAGATTTCCAGGAGGTCCAGGACCTGAGAGAGTCCCAAAGAAGTTGGACCCAAGGAAGCACACACCAAGGCACATCATAATTACATTACTCAACATTAAAGAGAAGGAGAGAATCTTAAAAGCAGCAAGAGAAAAAGGAGACAGTTACCTACAAAGGAGTTCCCATCAGACTATCAGCTGATTTCCCAAAAGAAAACTTACAGGCAAGAAGGGGCTAGAAAGAAGTATTGAAAGTCATGAAAGGCAAGGACCTACATCCAAGATTACTCTATCCAGCAAAGCTGGCATTTAGAATGGAAGGGCAAGTAAAGTGCTTCCCAGATAAGGTCAAATTAAAGGAATTCATCAGCAGCAGGCCCTTATTATATAAAATGTTAAAAGGACTTATCTAAGGCAAAGAGAAAGATCAAAGCTATGAACGGTAAAATGACAACAAACTCACAACCATCAACAACCAAACCTAAAAAAAAAAAGGACTAAGCAAACAACTAGAACAGGAACAGAATCACAAAAGTAGAGATCACATGCAGGGTTATTAGTGGGGAAGGGTTGGGGGGAGTGGGGGAGAAGGTACAGGGAATAAATAGCATAAATGGTAGGTAGAAAATAGAGAGGGGGAGATTAAGAATAGTAAAGGAAATGTAGAAGCCAAATAACTTATATGTATGGCCCATCAATGTGAAATAAGAGGGGGGGAGGAATGCATGTGGGAGGGGGTATGCAGGGCAGAGGGGAATAAAGGGGGTAGGAAATGGGATAACTGTAATAGCATAGTCAATAAAATATATTTATTAAAAAGTGACACCTTTAGACCTGCTTCAGAGCCAATGATGATATTTGCTTTAGGTAATTATTACAGTATTCTAAATAGAATATTATTTTGAATTTATATAAATTTCTATGCTGATACAAAATAAAATAAATACATTGGCCAACACCAAAGGTTAACGAGGGCATTTTCCCTCCTTATGCTAGAAATTTAACAATTAGAGGGGGAAAATGATGCACTTACCTTACCTCTTTTAATATGAGCTAAATTTTAGAATAACCAAGGAGTCACACTTGGTGAGGGAAAGTTTTTCTTTACAGAAGCCTCCCAGTGAATAAATCTGGCAAGAATGTTCACGTTAGATGGTAACCAACCACTTGTAACCCTCAGCGCAAAAATTGATTCAAACAAGGAACGTCATTCAGTAGATGGTTGGCGAGGTGGAAATTGGATCAAAGTTACAAGAGGGATGGGCCTGTCCCCTCCTGGATGTACCTGTCAATCTTAGTGGCGCTAAAAAGAACGATTACCATTTGTCGTCAGTATAATGCCCTTCGCTACTTTGAAATACTCTTCCTCAAAGCGCTGACCCAGAATCTAATCAAACCTGGAGAGCTAATAAGTTTAGAGACAGGACAATTGAATCACTGCCTTCTGTAAATCAGTCTTCCTTTTTCTTCTTTTTTTTTATTGTTGTTCAAGTACAGTTGTCTCCATTTTCCCACCACCACTTTCTTTTCTTTCTATTTTGTTTACAAAAAAAAGTGTGTAGTAGGGGGAGTGCTTTAAATGAAGACATAAGAGGCAGGGCTACTGTGTCCTGTGAAAAAAATAATAAAACTGTAGAATTCCTTTCGAGGCATTTAAGAATTGTGGTAAGTAGTTGATGATAACTAGAAATAACTGTTGCTTTTTAAGGTATAATATGGTTATGCAAGGAAATGTCCATTTTTTTAGATAATAATATTTAAATGTATAGGAATGAAGAAACCCGATGTCTGGGGTTTGCTTGCAAGTCCTTTGGAAAGCCCAGGATGGTGTGGCTCACTTGGTTGGGCATTATCCTGCGAATCTAGAGGTCACAGGTTCAATTCCAAGTCAGGGTACACGCCTGGGTTACAGGTTCAATCCCCAGTCAGGGCACCTACAGAATGCCCTGACCATGTTTCTCTCTCACATCGATGTTTCTCTCTCTCCCTTTTCCTGTGTCTAAAATCTAAAATAAAATATTGAAAACATAAAGTGTTTTGGAAATAGAAAAATAGAGGATCTGACACAAATAATGCCCCTTTTATCATAAAATGTTTCATTACAAAAGTATTAGCCTGTAATTCTGTGACATAACAATATTACACCAAGCACACCATGTGACAGTTTGGGTGAAATGTTGAAATAAAAACTATAAATTATGACACCCATATTATTACCCTAACAGCCATGCTCAAGCAGGCATTACTTTCTGCCGGACCCTGTAGATTCAGACGGAAGAAAGGAGGGCAAAGGTGATACGGCAGAATCTTGGTAATTGTTGAGTCTGGTAGTGGGTGTGGGAGGAATTTCTTACACTACTGTACTTCTACACATTCGGGACATTTCTGTGATAGATGCTACTAGCATGCCACAGGAAATAAGGTCTGTTGTTTTTAGCCAAAGCGTAAAGCACGTGAGGTTCTCAGAAACTCTTATTATTTACTCAGCAGTAATTAAAATTCAGACTCAGTAAGACGGGTGGGCAGCTGGTCTTTGGGGACTCTTTTATTTTTTTAGGGAAAGGGCCTTGAGCAATGCAAGAGCCCCACGCGCACGTAGAGCGAAGGGCCACTTGGCCGCGGTCTCCAGACCTTGGAAACGTTTCATAGAGCATCCTGATCACACTCCCCGTAAACACCGGGTCCTCTCGCGTTTGCGGAGCCGGCGAGAGGTGACAGGATGCACTTGGCTGTTGGGGGGCACTTTGTAAAAGAAGGAGAGCAGGCCGCTCAGCAGCATCATGAGGGCGGCCAGAACCGCCATGCCCCAGGCGCTCCCCAGCTCCTGGGCCTTCGGCTTGAAGGGCAAGGCGAAGGAGGGCGGGAAGGCGATGCCCGCCGCCCCGACCACGGAGCAGTAGTTGTAGACCACGGCCACGGAGATACTGATGCCAGCAGTGACCTTCAGAACGCCCGCAGCGAGAAAGAGCTTCTGCGCATGGGCGGAGTCCGAGTCCAGACCGCCCACGAAGATGTGCCGCAGCACCAGCACGAACAGCCCTTTGCCCAGGAGCCCCAGGACGCTGGCGGCCAGCAGTAGGTTTTGAGCGGCACGGATGTCCGGAGGCAGGTAGATGTCCATGGAGTGGTACATGTGGCAGGCGATCTCTGTCTTGGAGTAGCTGCTGTGGCGATAAATGCAGACTTTCCACACTCCCACGCAGGCCAGGCCCGAGGGGAAAAGCGGCATGTCATCCATGTACCACACCCGCCACTCGGCGAGGCCCATGGACATCATGCAGAATATGCAGCCCATAGTGCCGACGGTGAAGCACGCCATGGGGCGCCGGGCCCTGTGGACAGGCAAGCTCGTGGTGGCCATGCCTCCAGGGGAACTGCGAAGCAATATAAGGCATCGTGAGCGTGGGGCCCACAGGTCAGGGGCAGCCCCTCACAAGAGCCAACCTGTGCTTGGCCCTTCTCACTTTGCCCTCAAGGTTCATCCACCTGGGGGAGGCGTGTTCAGATGGACGGATGCACCATAGTTCGTTTATGTACTCATCAGTTTTGGGACGTGCCCATCGGCTCTACCTTTCGGCACTTACCAACCATGCTGCAATGAACATTTGTGTATGAAACCTTGTACGAGCATAAATGTTCTCATCTGTTGCGAGTAGTTACCTAGGAGTGAGATG
The DNA here is from genome assembly GCA_004024845.1 of Tonatia bakeri. NCBI lineage: Eukaryota > Metazoa > Chordata > Mammalia > Chiroptera > Phyllostomidae > Tonatia > Tonatia bakeri. Next base: position 9,796 of record PVIA01014667.1, on the reverse strand, counting down.
TGTGGGTCATACTGTGTGTGTTTAACTTTGAACAAAGTGCTAATAAGCTATTTCTCCAAGAAGCTGCCCCTTTGAGATGATTGTAGGAACTGCCAGCCAGTCAGGAGATTTCTACATTCCCCCCAGCTGTGTATGAGGGTTCCATTTTCTCATAGCTTCTCCAATATTTGACCGTTCTAGTCCTTTGGATTACAGCCATTCTTTTCAGCCATTAACACATAATGTGACCAGCGCCAGCTGGTGTGGCTCAGTGGGTTGAGTGCCAGCCTACTAACCAAAAGGTCACCGGCTTGACTCCCAGTCAGGGCACATGCCTGGGTTGCAGGCTGGGCAGTTGGGGACATGTGAGAGGCAACCAATCAATGTATCTCTCACACATGGATGTTTCTCTCGCTCTCTCTCTCTCCCTTCCCCTCTCTTGAAAAATAAATTTTAAAAAAATCTTTTTTAAAAAAATCATCATATGGCCAAAAGGAAGATGTTCGCAATATACCAAGTACAAGCAGCATATTGCAAACTCATGTGTGCAATAGGATTGTGGATATGAACAGAATGGAAGTCTTTGTGCTGAGCTACAAAGACATTTTAACTGGGCTACAGGGATTATGTCTTTTTTCAGCTGTTTGCATTGTGAGCAATTGCACACATAAAGAAAAGCACACAAAGTCTAAGTGTACAACACAAATGCACATTGCCACCACTCAGCTTGAGATACGATATCACCTCGTCCCTGCTTGTCATTAGTCCTTCCCCTCGGCATGTGTCCCCAAACACCTTGGCTCTGCCTGATTTTCAAGACAGAAACCATGCCGTAGGCACTCTGGTATGACTAGCTTCCTGCAGCAAACATGGGCTTCATGACAGCAGATTATGATTTTTTTAAGTAATGTGTGGCTGTGCAGGACTTTCAGACATTTGTCATGACCATAATTTTTTTTTTTGGAATTAAAAAGAAAGAAGCTTGTGAAGTAATGGAGCATTGATTCTGGCACTTAAATACACTGCAATACCTGGTAGGTATTAAAGTAATTCATTCAGACTTCCAGCCAAGAGAGAGGCATAAGTAGATACGTTTTGCCTCCTCACACAACTAAAAGAAGGACAACAGAAAATCTGAAAACAAAAAATAACCAGAACCACCAGAAAATCAAACTGTATAGAAGTCTGACCACTGTGGAGTAAAAGAAACAGTCATCCAGACTGGTAGGAGGGGCAGACATAGGCAGCCAGGGCTTAGAGGACCTGTGGGAAGGCAGTGACAGGAGGACTGGGTGAGCCAGGCAGCGGCTGGTGGAGCAGGCAGTCCCACATTTGCATGTGGATAAACCAGGGGAAACAACTGGGGAGTGAGACAGACTGGACAACCCAGGGTTCCAGGGCAGAGAAATAAAGTCTCAAAACCTCTGACTATAAAAACCTATGGGGTTTGCAGTGGTGGGAGAAATTCCCAGCTTCACAGGAGAGTTCATTGGAGAAACCCACAGGGTCCTAGAACATACACAAACCCACCCACCTGGGAATCAGCACCAGAAGGGTCCAATTTGCTTGTGGGTAGCAGGGGAAGTGACTGAAAGTGGGGTGAGATCCAAGGAAGTGTCATTGTTCCCTCTTGGACCCTTCCCCCATGTACAGTGCCACAATGCAGTGATGTGGGTTGCCCTGACCTGGCGAATACCTAGGGCTCCGCCCCTTACTACATAACAGGTGTGCCAAGACAAACATATAAAGTCCACATGAAAGCATAGATCAAAGCTCCAAAAATAGAACTAAGCAATGAAGAGGTAGCCAACCTATCAGATGTACAGTTCAAAACACTGATAATCAGGATGCTCAGAACTGGTTGAGGATGGATGTGAAACACAGGAAGTGGAAGCTATGAAAAGTGAAATAAAGAAAAATATACAGGGAACCAACAGTAATGGGAAGGAAACTGGGACTCAAATCAACACTTTTGGCCAGAAGGAAGAATAAACATTCAACCAGAACACAATGAAGAAACAAGAATTCAAAAACAATGAGGAGAGGCCTGGGAATCTCCAGGACATCTTTAAACATTCCAACATCCGAATCACAGAAGTGCCAGAAGGAGAAGGCGAAGAGCGAGGAATCGAAAACTTGTTTGAACAAATAATGAAGGAGAACTTCCCCAAACTGGCAAAGGAAACAGACTTCCAAGAAGTCCAGGAAGCTCAGAGAGTCCCAGAAAAGTTGGACCCAAGGAAGCACACACCAAGGCACATCATAATTACATTACTCAAGTTTAAAGAGAAGGAGAGAATCTTAAAAGCAGCAAGAGAAAAAGGAGACAGTTACCTACAAGGGAGTTCCCATCAGACTATCAGCTGATTTCCCAAAAGAAAACTTACAGGCAAGAAGGGGCTAGAAAGAAGTATTGAAAGTCATGAAAGGCAAGGACCTACATCCAAGATGACTCTATCCAGCAAAGCTGGCATTTGGAATGAAAGGGCAGATAAAGTGCTTTCCAGATAAGATCCAGTTAAAGGAGTTCATCATCACCAAGCCCTTTTTAGATGAAATGTTAAAGAGACTTATCTAAGGCAAAGAGAAAGATCAAAACTATGAACAGTAAAATGACAACAAACTCACAACTATCAACAACCGAACCTAAAAAAAAAAAAAGGACTAGGCAAACAACTAGAACAGGAACAGAATCACAGAAATGGAGATCACGTGGAGAGTTATCAGCAGGGAAGGGGAGGAGGAGTGGGGGTAAAGGTACAGGGAATAAGAAGCATAATGCTAGGTAGAAAATAAAGAGGGGGAGATTAAGAATAGTATGGGAAATGGAGAAGCCAAAGAACTTCTATATATGACCCATGGACATGAACTAAGGGGGTGTGGAAATGCTGGAGGGTGGGGGGTGCAGGGTGGAGGGGCTATACAGGGAGAAAAAAATTGGGACAACTCTTATAGCATAATCAATAAAATATACTTAAAAATAAAGTAATTTCTTCAGTGTGGTATGTAGCAGACATTAAAATAAAAGAGCATTCAGCAACATGGGAAGATGTCTGTGGTGGAGCACACTGACAATGAGGATAACAAGCTCAGTGGATTAGAGCATCGTCCTGTACACCAGAAAGGTGCAGGTTCAAGCCCCAGCTGCAACATGTATGGAAGACAACTGGCACATTTCTCTCTCTCTAAAACCAATGAACACGTGTTCGGGTGAGGATTAAGAAAAAATGAAGGTAAGAAAACTGTAAGCATGTGTCATGCATGACGCTATTTTTGTGCATGATAGACTATACAAAAGATCAAACAAATGGGATTCCTAGTGAGTTTTATTTTGTCTCTATATTTGAACGTAAAAGTCCATTCCCTTTTTTCTTTCTTACTTATGTTTTTTATTTTTATTGATTGTGCTATTACAATTTTCCCATTTCCCCCCTTCATTCCCCTCCACCCTGCACACCCTCTCCCATCCACATTCCCCCCCTTTAGTTCATGTCCATGTGTCAGAAGTTCTTTACCTTCTACATTTCCCATACTATTCTTGCCCTCCCCTGTCTATTTTCTGCCTACCATCCATGCTACTTATTCTCCATACCTTTCCCCCTCTCTCCTCCTCCCACTCCCCTGTTGCTAACCCTCCATGTGATCTCCATTTCTGTGGTTCCGTTCCTGTTCTAGTTGTTTGCTTAGTTTCTTTTTGTTTTTGTTTTAGGTGTGGTTGTTAATAATTGTGAGTTTGCTGTCATTTTTTTTCTTTTCTTTTTTTTTAATTTTATTTTAATCATTTTTCAAGTACAGTTTTCTCCCCTTTACTCCCAATTCAGCCCACCCATCCCTTACTCCCAACTTCCAACCATTACCACCCTCCCCCTAGTTTCTATCCATGAGTCTTGTAACTTTGTTCCTGTAAACCCTTCCCCTTTTCCCCTGAAACTTCCTCTTCTCTCTCCTCTGGTCACTTTCTGCCTGTCCTCTATTACAGTGTCTTTGACTATATTTTGCTTGTTTCACTGTTTTGTTGTTTAGGTTCCTGTTAAAGGTGAGATCATATGGTATTCATCTTTCACTGCCTGTCTTATTTCGCTTAGCATAATGCTTTCCAGTTGCATCCACAATGTTGCACAGGGTCGGAGCCCCTTCTTTCTTTCTGCTGCATAGAATTCCATTGTGTAAATGTACCATAGGTTTTGATCCATTCATTTACTGATGGGCATCTAGGTTGCTTCCAGCACTTAGCTATTGTAAATTGTGCTGCTATGGACATTGGGTGCAAAGGTTCTTTTGGATTGGTGTTTTAGGATTCTTAGGATATAGTGCCAGCAGTGGAATGGCTGGGTCGAAAGGCAGTTTGCTGTCATTTTACTATACATGGTTTTTTCTTTTTTGTCTTCTTTTTCTTAAATAAGTCCCTTTAACATTTCATAAAATAAGAACTTGGTGATGATGAACTCCTTGAACTTGACCTTGTCTGAGAAGCACTTGATCTGCCCTTCCATTCTAAATGAAAGCTTTGCTGGATAGAGCAATCTGGGATATAGGTCCTTGTCATTCCTGACTTGGAATACTTCCTTCCAGCCCCTTCTTGCCTGCAAGGTCACTTTGGAGAAATCAGCTGACAGTCTGATGGGAACTCCTTTGTAAAGTACTGTCTCCTTGTCTCTTGCTGCTTCAAGGATTCTCTCCTTCATTTTTACCTTGGTTAATGTAATTATGATGTGCCTCGATGTGTTCCTTCTTAGGTCCAACTTCTTTGGGACTGTCTAAGCTTTCTGGACTTCCTGGAAGTCCATTTCCTCTGCCAGAATGGGGAAGTTTTCCTTTATTATTTGTTCAAATATGTTTCCCACTGGTTGCTCTTCCTCTTCCCCTTCTGGTACCCCTATAATCCAGATGTTGGAATGTTTAAAGATGTCCTGGATGTTCCTAAGCCTCTCCTCATTTTTTTAAATTCTTTTTTCTTCATTCTTTTCTGATTATTTGCTTTTTTCTTCCTTCTGGTCCACACCATCGATTTGAGTACCAGTTTCTTTGCCATCACTATTGGTTCCCGGTGCATTTTCCTTCATTTCTCTTATCGTAGCCTGCATTTGTTCATCTAATTTGCGACCAAAATCCACCAATTCTGTGAGCATCCTGATCATCAGTGCTTTGAACTGTGCATCTGATAGGTTGGCTAGTTCTGGGTCGCTTAAAAAAATTGGCTCTGGGGCTTTTAAACTCCTTTGAGCCATCTTTTTTACTTTATATATATATATTTTTTCCTTTGGTCTGGTTGGGTTACGTATGAGGGGTGGAGCCTTAGGGGTTTACCAGGGCAGGGCACCCCAGTTGCTGGGTTGTGACGTTGTATGTGGGGTCGGGATCTGAGAGGGAACAATGGTGCTTGCTTTGCTCTCCATGGGACCTCAGTCCCTTCCGCAGCTTCCCCAGAGCAAGCCGGGCCCCTCTGGTGCCAATTCCCGTGTGGGTGGGTTTGTGCATGCCGTGGGTCCCTCCAAGGACCTCTCCTGTGACGCTGGGTGTCTCTCCATAAGCCTCAACTCCCACAGGTTTCCTCAATCAGTGCCCCCAGGCTCTGTTTCCCAGTGCTGTGATCCTGGGTTGCTTACAATCGCCGCCTCACTGGGTCTGCCAGCTGCCACCCCTCGGCTGGGGTCTGCCAGCCACAGTATTGCAAGCCCAGGATGCCTTACGTGCCCGGTCCCAATTCTTTCTGCTTTCTGTGCCACGACCCGCGCCTGGCTGCCCAACTCCACCGCTCCTACCGGTCTGGATGAACGGGTCTATTTCAACTTCTTGGTTGTCCAACTTCCATTCAGATCAATTTTCTGTCATTTCTGGATGTTATTCTATTTCTAAATTGTTGTTTTCCCTGAATTGATTGTGTGTAGAGGCATGGTGCATCCACCTATGCCTCCATCTTGGCCGGAAGTCCTCCATTGCTTTTTTTCCCATAGGAGAAAACGGGGTTACATAGAGCAATAAAAGGACAGAAGAGAGTCGAGGACGAGCAGCAGCGGACCCTGAAGCTGCTTCACAGAGCGCATTGTGGGGTACAGACGTCATCCTGTGGGTCCCAGGGAGAGGCACAGGGCGAGAGATCTTTGCAACCAATGGCAGGAATCCCTCCACGTGGCCAGATGTTCAGAGAAGATGCATGTTTAGAAAGATCATCCCTTTGGGCCAGGTCATCCTGAACAAATTATTTGGAAGGAACACTTTAACTGGAGTGTTGGCAGGAATGAGACAGCTTGAGTGTATTGAGTGGGCTGGGAGTGTTTCTTCTGCCATAAATATAGCACCCGTCAGCTGCAAGCTGGCTGCGTGGGTGCGGGGGCTGGAGAGCAGGACCAACACGCTCAAGGGGATGGAAGGTGTTGGAGAGGAAATTTGATTGTGGGAAGAGACAGCATGCCACTTCTGCTACCACAGGCTCAAGTGGCTCAGTCTGTCAGCAAGGGACAGGGGACCATTCAAGCCCACTCACTTTTTGTATGGGACAATCAAGAGAATAATCCCAAGATGAACATTGAAAGTAATGAACAAGCTCCCTCCGATGTCCCAGGCGTGGGCCAGAGATTCTGGGGCCTCCAACCCGAGGGCTAAGCCAACCTGTAGTGTTGGCAAAGCCACATTAGAGAAGTCACTTCATCCTCAACTCAGCGGACTCTTCCAAACGAGTTTGTATCGCAGCCCTGGTTGTCCTGCTGAGCAACCCCGGAGAAAAAGGGCTTGCAGGGACATGCGTCTGCTTGGTGAGGGGGTTTCGCAATACAGGGAGAGTGAAGACGGGTGAAAGCGGTTTGTGAGGGAGCAGATGTGGTGGAGGACCCCCAGAGGGTGCTGGCATGAGTTACGATGTCCACGCTAAAATAAATATTTTTCTTTGGATAACGATTTCCTGCCCAGGGCTGATGACCTGTCAAATCGGAACTTCTGAGAAAGAGCCCCAGCATCTCGGCCACCCAAGCCACCTGGTCATCGCGGGGCACAGGACAGCTTTCTCGCTCTGATATAAATCTTATGAATCTCCATGACGTCATGGGAAGGAGGTAGAGAAACTGACACTTTGGCTTTTGGCTCCAGAAGACAAGGCTTCTAGCCCTCACTCTGGGGTCACTCGTTTCGGAAGCTTGACATTCCCCTCACGCATCAGCTGGCCCCTTCTCTGCTAATGGGCCACTTCCAGCCCTGCCCCTGACAAGACCAAGGGGACTGGGAAGGGTGCTGCCACACTGGTCTGGATGTCCCCTCATCAAACTTCTGTGGGTCCCTTTCGTACCAGGTGCAAGCTACACGTATCTAGCACTTCAAAACCCTTGAAGAAAATTTTGGAACATGGAGGCCTCGCCACGTGGAGCTGAGGGGAAAAGGGGGCTGCTTTGTAGGATCTACACCGTTTGCTCCAGGGCAGGAGCACCTCAGACAATCGTAAAGACAAGAAAGACGCTGTTCTGCTGTGGCCCCCAGGTGTCTGCAGCTCATTTTTTTTTTTTTTTTTGCCCACCTGGGCACATTTCTACCATGACTCCATTGTGTTTCCTTTGTCAAAACAGCTCAACTGAGACATCCTTCACACACAGGAAGCCCAGCATTTGCAAGTGGTTCCAGTATTCAGTGGTTGCTACATCTTCACAAGCCTGTGCAACCTGCACCAGTCTCTCATTCCAGAATGTTCTCATCCCCTGTGGGCGGTCACGCCTCCTTCTCTCCTAGGCTCTGGGGCTGCCCTGCCCCCTCCCTGTCTCTGCAGACCTGTCTGTTGCAGACACTTCATACAAATACAGCCATACAACCCATAGCCCTACGTCCTGGCTCATCACCGAGCACGGTGTTTTGGGGGTTCATCCTTCCACGCACCGGTACTTCATTCCTTTCCACGGCGCAGTCGTATTGCGCTGTGTGCACACTCCAGCTTATTGATCCATTTATAGCAGTGGATGGACAGTTGTTGACACTTTGGGGCTATTTATTATATGTTTATTTATTATTTATTTATGTATTTATTATGATGCAGCTATGGGCATTCATGTGTGAGTCTCTGTGTGGATGTATTTGTACAATTGATTTTATTTTTAATTTATTTTTTAATCTTCACCCGAGGATATACTTATAGTGATTTTGGAAAGAGAGAGAGGGAGGGAGATGGAGAGACATAAACACCAATGTCAGAAACACTGATCGGTTACCTCCTGCACGCACCCCAACCAGGGATCCAACCCACAGCCTAGGCATGCGCCCTGACTGGGGATCGAACCCACAATCTTTGGTGTGTGGGCATGACACTCCAACCTACTGAGCCACCTGGCTAGGGCTGGTTGTATGTTTTAATCTCTCTTGGGCGTGTACCTAGGAGCGTCATTGCTGAGTCACAAGGTGACTGCTTTACGTATTGAGGAGTCCCCCATGTTTCCCAAAGTGGCTGCACCATGTGACAATCCCACAGCCACATCTCCTACCCTGAGACATGTCTTCCTTCCTACCTGTTTGGCTTTGGTGGCTGTGTATCTGGAATCGCTATGTCCTCTCAGTGGGCAGGGGCCTTGGGGATGAGGGGCACTTTAAAAGTGATTAAAACACAAATATCTAGCCAGACTCTGGCTCATAACCTGAAAACCCCATGGCACCCCTCCTTGGGATTAAACACGGCTCTAGGAACTCTGAAACAGTTTCCCTAAGAAGGGGACCCTGTGGGTGCAGTGTCCTGGGACAATGGCCATAGAGCCCTTACACACTGCCCAAGTTCTGAGGCATCCCTGGCTCAGCTGAGCATCTCCAGGAGCTAAGGGTGGGGGACAGAGGGCACAAAGCCGCCTCTTCTCAGGGACAGTCCGATTTTTTCCCCACTAGACAAAGAGACTCGATGGGTGTCAGATAATTGGGAACACAAAAGAGAAAGGGGAACAAGGTCAAGAAGACGCACGCAGAGAAGCTCCCGGGGAGAGGTGGGTGTTGTCGAGTGTGTAAATGACCTTGAACCCGGGCCATGAACTAGCCATACCCTAGAACCATTAGGATGGCGGTTTGACGCTGACAGTACGAAAGCGCCCTGCATCAAGGCTGCAGGATGGGGAGGGAACCTGCTGGGTGCCAAAGGGGCAGTGCCTGGCCTGGGGGGAAGGGCACTGTGGTCAGCGACTGGTTCGCTCCTTCCGCCTCCTTTAGTCCCCACCTGTAACACTCACCTGCTGCCGCTTGAATCTGTGCCAGGAGAGACCCACGAACGGGAATCAAGTTGTAAACAGCACACAGATGCAGCCGGTAACCGTCAAGGGCTTGATTGGGAGTAAAGGGGAGAAAACTGTACTTGAACAATCACTAAAATTAAAAAAAAAAATTAGCATTTGAAATAAATAAATAAATAAAATTCACATATTACTACTAAAAAAAAAAAGAGTGAGTGAAACAAGCAGAGTGTGGCCAGGGACTCAAAACACAATAAACAAGGACCAAGAAGGCACAGAGAGGGTCCCAAAATTCATCGTGGAATCACCCCCAGATCCAGCCACCCCACTTCTGGATACATACCCCTGAAAGAGGCAAAAGTAAGGACTCACACAGACCCTCGCACGCCCGTGTTCAAAGCAGCGTTATTCACGGTAGCCAAGAGGCAGGAACAAACCCTGTGTCCACCCACCGACATTTGGAGACAGAAAATGTGGCCTGTTTACACGGGGGATGAGTACTCAGCCATGAAAAGGAAGGGGATTTTTGTACACACTCTGGCATGCACAGACCATGAAGACAGTCTGCCGAGTGACAGCAGGTAGTCACAGAGAGACACAGAGTCTCATTCCACTTCCATGAGGCACCCAGGCAA
>PVIA01014666.1:0-26011 GCA_004024845.1 Tonatia bakeri | reverse complement strand
TAAATGAAAGCTTTGCTGGATAGAGCAATCTGGGATGTAGGCCCTTGCTTTTCATGACTTGGAATACTTCTTGCCAGCCCCTTCTTGCCTGTAAGGTCTCTTTTGAGAAATCAGCTGACAGTCTGATGGGAACTCCTTTGTATGTTACTGTCTCCTTGTCTCTTGCTGCTTCTAGGATTCTTTCCTTCATTTTTACCTTAGCTAATGTAATTATGATGTGCCTTGGCGTGTTCCTCCTTGGGTCCAACTTCTTTGGGACTCTCTGAGCTTCCTGGACTTCCTGAAAGTCTATTTCCCTTGCCAGATTGGGGAAGTTTTCCTTTAATATCTGTTTAAATAAGTTCTCAATTTGTTGCCTTTCCTCTTCCCCTTCTGGTACCCCTATAATTCGGATGTTGGAACATTTAAAGTGTCCTGGAGGTCCCTAAGCCTCTCCTCAGTTTTTTGAATTCTTGTTTCTTCATTCTTTTCTGTTTGGTTGTTCCTTTCTTCCTTCTGGTCCACTCCATTGATTTGAGTCCCAGTTTTCTGTCCCTCACAATTGGTTCCCTGTGAGTTTTCCTTCATTTCTCTTATCGTAGCCTGCATTTGTTCATCTAATATATGTCCAAAGTCTACCAATTCTGTGAGCTTCCTGATCACCAGTGCTTTGAACTGTGCATCTGATAGGTCGGCTATCTCTTGGTCACTTAAAAAAATTGGCTCTGGGGCTTTCAAATCTGTTTGAGCCATCTTTTTTATTTTCCTTTGGTTTGGCTGTGGCTGTTTCGTAAGGGCGGGGGAGCCTTAGGTGTTCACCAGGGCGGGGCACCTCAGTCACTGGGTTATGACGTTGTATGTGGGGGCGGGGTCTGAGAGGGAACAATGGCGCCTGCTCCGCTCTCTCTAGGACTTCCATCCCCTCCACTGCCTCCCACAAGCAAATTGGGCCCTTCCTGTGCTGGCTCCTGGGCGGTGGGCTTGTGCACTTTCTCGGACTCTGTGGGCTTCCCCGAGAAGTCTCCTGTGAGGCTGAGAGAGTCTCCCGGCCTCAGTTCCCAGATGGGGCTCTTAAGCTTTGAAACGCGGCGGCTTTGTCCGTTTTGGCTGCCCGTTTTCGCTTAGTTTGTGCAAACGTGTGGCTGCGGACAGCTAGCTGCCCTGCATCCCTCACTGGGTCTGCCAGTCGCCTCCGTGCCCAGGGTCCACCACTGGTCCGTCTGCTGCCATCTGCGCCCTGTGTGCCCGTGCCTGCCAGCAAGAGTTTCTTCCCGCTGGGACCCCTCAACCCCTGTCTGCAGGCCTCCGACTCCGCCGCTCCTTACCAGTCTGGATGTACTGGAGCCCGACTTCTGTTCAATTAATTTCTCTCTGCTCTGGTTGATTCTTGTTTCTCAATTTTTGTTGTCTTTAGTTTTGGTTGCACTAGGAAGCACAATCGACTGCCTATGCCTCCATCTTGGACGGAACTCCAAAATGAACTGTATTTTGACCTGTCAATTCCACTGCTGGGATTATACCCTAAGAATCCATAAACACCAATTTGGAAGAACCTGGACACTCCAATATTCATAGCAATACAATTTAAAATAGCCAAGTGTTGGAAGCTACAGAAGTGCACATATGTAAATGAGTGGACCAAAACCTGGTACATTTACACAATGGAATACTACACAGGAGAAAGAAAAAGAGCTCCTACTCTTTGTGATAACATGAACAGATCTGGAGAGCATTATGCTAAGTGAAATAAACCAAGCAGTGAAAGACAAATACCATAGGATCTCACCTGTAAGTGCTACCTAATCAACAAAACAACAAGTAAGCAAAATACAACCAGAGACATTGAAATTAATAACAAACTGACAGTAACTAGATAGGAGGGGGAAGGTGTACAAAGGAGAAAAGAAGTGAAAGGGTCGTCAAGGTACATGTATAAAGGAGACACAGACAAAGCCAAAGGGGGATAGGATCGAGGGTGGAAGGTGGGAATGGGTGGGGTGGGGTTGGAGTGGTGGGGGGAAAATATAGAAAACTTTACTTGAACAACAATAAAAAAGAGGAGAGGCTGAGGAACAACTGGGACAACTTTAAACATTCCAACACCTGAATCATAAGGGTGCCAGAAGGAGAAGAGGAAGAACAAGGAATTGAAAACTTATTTTAACAAATAATATAGGAAAACTCCCAAATCTCATTAAGCAAATAGACTTACATGAAGTCCATGAAGCTCAGAGTACCAAAGAAATCAGATCCGAGAAGAAACGTGCCAATACACAACATAATTAAGTTACCCACAGATTAAAGATAAAGAAAGAATGTTAAAAACAGCAAGAGGAAAGGAGAGAGTACATATGAAGGAGTTCCCATAAGACTATCAGCTGATTTCTCAAAAGAAACTTGTCAGGCAAGAAGGGTCTGCAAAGAAATATTCAATGTGATGACAAGCAAGGACCTGCAACCTAGATTATTCTATTCACCAAAGCTATCATTTAGAGAGGAAGGGCAGATAAAGTGCTTCAGAGATAAGGTAAAGGTAAAACAGTTCACCACCACCAAGCCCTTAGTATATGAAATGTTAAAGGCACTTATCTAAGAAATAAAAGAAGATCAGAACTTCTGGCCAAGATGGGGGTGTAGGTAGATTCACTTTCCCTCCTCACACAAACAAAAGAAAGACAACAAATTTAAAAACAAAAAGTAACCAGAAGTGCCTGAAAGTTGAATTGTATGGTAGTTCAACAACCAGAGTTAAAGAAAAAACATTCAGACTGGTAGGAGGGGCAGAGATGGGCAGCCGTGGCAGAGAGTACCCACAGCAAGACAGCAGCTGCAGGACCTAATGGGTGAGGTGGCAGCTGGTGGACTGGGTGGTCCCACATTTACATGCAAATAAACCAAGAGGAATTGGGGAGTGAGGCAGACCATGCAACCCAGGGTTCCAGTGCCAGGAAATGAAGCCTCAAAACCTCTAACTGTAAAAACCTGAGAAGGTTGCAGTGGTGGGATAAACTCCTAGCTTTATATGAGAGTTTGTTGGAGAGACCCATAGGGTCCTAGAACATACACAAGCCCACCCACTCAGAAATCAGCACCAGAAGGGCCCAGTTTGCATGTGGGGCATGGGGGATGTGACTGAAAGCTGGCTGAGAGCCAAGGAAGCATCATTATTCCCTCTCAGACCCTGCTGCCACATATAACTCTACAACACAGCAAAGTGGGTTGCCCTACCCAGGCAAATACCTAAGGCTCCACCCCTTACAATGTCAAAGGTGCACCAAGACAAAAAAAAATGGCCTAAGTTAAAGACCATATCAAAACTCCAAAAATAGTACTGAGGGATTAAGAGATAGCCAACCTATCAGACACAGAATTCAAAACACTGGTAATCAGGATGCTCATAGAAATGGTTGAGTATATTCACAAAATAGAGGAAAAAGTGAAGACTATGAGAAGTAAAATAAAGAAAACTATATAGGGAACAAAAGTGAAAGGAAGGAAACCTGAACTCAGATCAACAATTTGGAGCAGAAGGAAGAAAAATGTTTAACCAGAACAGAATGAAGAAACAAGAACTCAAGTATATGAGGAAAGGCTTAAGAACCTCCGGGACAACTTTAAACATTCCAATGTCCAAATCATATGGGGGCTAGAAGGAGAAGAGAATGAGCAAGAAATGGAAAACTTACTTGAAAACATAATGAAGGAGAACTTCCCTAATCTGGCAAAGAAAAATAGACTTCTAGGAAGTCCATGAAGCTCAGAGAGTCCCAAAGAAGTTGGACCGAAGGAAACACACACCAAGGCACCTCATAATTATATTACCCAAGATTAAAGAAAAGGCAAGAATCTTCAAAGTAGCAAGAGAAAAAGGAGATAGTTACCTACAAAGGAGTTCCCATAAGACTTTCAACTGATTTCTCAAAAAAAAACCTTACAAGCAAGAAAGGGCTAGAATAGAAGTATTCAAAGTCATGAAAGGCAAGCATCTACATCCAAGATTACTTTATCCAGCAAAGCTATCATTTAGAATGGAAGGGCAGATAAAGTGCTGCCCAGATAAGGTCAAGTTAAAAGAGTTCATCATCATCAAGCCCTTATTATATGAAATGTTAAAATGACTTATCTAAGAAAAAGAAGATTAAAAATGCAAACAGTAAAATGACAAAAAACTCACAACTCTTGACTATTGAACCTAAAAAAAACAAACAAAAACAAACTAAACCCACAACTAGAACAGGAACAGATTCACAGAAATGGAGATCACATGGAGGGTTGTCAGTGGTGGGGGGAAGGGTAGAATGGGGGAAAAGGTACAGGGAATAAGAAGCATAATTGGTAGGCAAAAAAATAGACAGGGATAGGTTAAGAATAGTGTAGGAAATGGAGACGCTAAAGAACTTATGTGTATATCCCATGGACATTAACTCAAGTGGAGTGGATACTGGAGGGTGGTGATGTGAAGGGTGGAAGGGGATAAAGGTGTGAAATAAATTGAACAACTATAATAGCATAATCAATAGAGTATACTAAAAAAGGAGATATAGTCATTATAAACACATATACGCCCAGCATAGGAGCACGGGAGAAGTAACACGTACTTGAGTGTGGTTAGTAAGGTAATAAAAAAGGTGTAATAATATACAGCTTTATTTTGAACATTTCACCTAAAATGTCATATGGTGCACTTGAGTGACATTGTTGTGTTACAGAGTTACATACTTCTGATTTTCTAATACAAATTTTATAAGAAAGAGGTGCATTGTTTATGTTGGATCTTGTATAAGAAAAATCTAAGAGGACTAACTTCAATAAAGATACCAACAGCAATACATTCACTGCTGAAGATTTTAGCACCTATTGTCAACAATGGATAGATCTTCTGAACAAAATATCAACAAAGATATTGATTGCAGCATTGAACAATGTCCTAGATCAAATGGAATTTATATATATTTTATATATATATAATCATTCACACCAAAGAGGCAAAATATCCATTCTATTCAAATGCACATGGAAAATTTTCAAAGATAGACCCACATGGTAAGTCAGAAAACAAGCTTCAACAAACTCAGAAAATTAAAATCAGATCAAGCATCTTCTTAAATGACCATGGATTGAAACTAGAAATCACCCAAAAGGAAAAAACTCAAAAAACATTCAAATTCATGGAGCCTGAATAACATGCTATTAAATAATGAATGGGTAAACAATGAGATGAAGGAAGAAATCAAAAAGTTTCTGGAAACAAATGAAAATGAACACACAACAGCCCAAAACCTATGGAAAAGAGCAAAGGCAGTCCTGAGAGGGAAGTTTGTAGCAATACAGGCCTACCTAAAAAAGAGAACAAGTTCAGATAAACAACTTAACCTTACCAGTACTAAAGGAACAACAACAAAGCCAAGAGTGAAGAGAAGAAAGGAAATAATCATGATCAGAGCAGAATTAAATGACACAGAAACGAAAAGAACAATTCAAAGGATCGATAGATCTAAGAGCTGGTTCTTTGAAAAGATAAATAAAATTAGCAAGCATTTAACCACTCTCATCAAAAAACAAAAAGAGAGAGGATCCAAATAAACAACCATAAATGAAGGAGGAGAGATTACAACTGATACCCCACACATAAAAAGGATTGTAAGAAATTACTACAAACAACTATATTCCAAGAAATTTGAAAACTGGGTGAAATGGACAAATTTCAAGAAATATATAGATTTTCAAAACTGAACCAAGAAGAAGCAGAAAGCCTGAATGGATCCATAACAACTACTGCAGGTGAAGTAGTAATAAAAGAAACTCCTGTCACACAAATGCCCTGCACAGAACAGCTTCACAGGCAAATATTACTGAACGTTCAGGGAAGAGATAACTCCTATCCTTTACAAACTATTCCAAAAAATTCAAGAAGAAGGAAGACTCCTAAACTCTTTTTATGAAGCCACCATTATCCTAATTCCAAAGCCAGGTAAAAACACAACAAAGAAAGAAAACTATAGGCCAATATGGGGATGAACTTAGATACTAAAATTCCTGAACAAAATTTTAGCAAATAGGATCCAGCAATGCATTAAAAAGATCATACACCATGATCAAGTTGGATTCATCCCAGGGATGCAAGGATAGTATAATATTTGCAAATCGATAAATGCAATACACAACATAAAAAATGAAATTAAAAATCACATGGTAGTATCAATAGGTGCTGAAAAAGCATTTGATAAAGTACAGCATCTATTTATGATAAAAACGCTCAGCAGAGTGGGATTAGAGGGAGCACACCTTAGCATAATAAAGGCCATATAAGAGAAACCAGCCAGCATCATACTAAATGGGAAGAAACTGAAAGCTTTCCCCTTAAGATCAGGGATAAGACAAGGGTGTGCAATTTCACCATTTTATTCGACATAATATTGGAAGGTCTAGCCACAACGATCAGACAAGAAAATGAAATTAAAATGTATCCAAATTGGAAAGGAGGAATTAAAACGTCATTATTTGCATAAAATATGACAGCACACATATAAAACACTATAGACTTTACCAAAAAGCTACTAGACCTAATAAGTCAATTTGGCAAAATAGCAGGATACAAAGTCAACATCCAGAAACTAAAGGCACTTTTGTACACAATCAAATATCAGAAACAGAAACTAGCAAAATATCCTATTTCCTATAGCAGCAAGAAAAATAAAGTACCTAGGAATAAACTTAATCAAGGAGGTAAAAGACCTGTATTTAGAAAACTACACAACACTGAAGAAAGAAATCAAGGCAGATGCAAATAAATGGAAGTATATATCATGTTCACGGATTATAAGAATCAATATCATTAAAATATCCTACTGCCCAAAGCAATCTATAGATTCAATGAAATTCCTATTAAAACACCAATGACATATTTCACAGACTTAAGACAAATATTCCAAATATGTATACAGAACCCAAAACAACACTGAACAGCTTCAGCTATTTCGAGAAAGAACAAAGTAGGAGGGATCACAATACCTGATATCAAATTTTACTGCAAGGTCACTGTAAATAATACAGTCTGATATTGGCATAAGAATAGACAAATAGATCAATGAAACAGAGCAGAGAGCCCAGAAATAAACTCATGTATTTATGGTCAATTAATATTAGACAAAGAGAGCAGAAGCATAAAATGGAGTAAAAATAGCCTCTTCAACAAATGTTGCTGGGAGATCTGGACATCTACATATGTGTGCAAAAAAAATGAAACTAGACCACCAACTTACATCATACATGAAAATAAAGTCAAAATGGATAAAAGACTTAAACATAAGCAGCAACACCAAAAAAGTCCTAGAGCAAAACATAGGCAGTAAAATTTCAGATATCCTACACAGCAATATTTTCACCAATATATCCTCTAAGCAAAGGGAAATAAAGGAAAGAATAAAGAAACAAATGGGACTACATAAAATTAAAAAGCTTCTGCATAACTAAAGAATACATCATCAATACAAAAAGTGAACAAACCATATGGGAAAACATATTTACCAACAATACCTCAGACAAGGGTTTGATCTCCAAAATACATAAAGAACTAATAGGACTCAATGCCAGGAAGACAAACAATCCAATTAAGAAATTGGCAAAGGACCTGAACAGACACTTCTCCAAGGAGGACATATTAAAAGATGCTCAACATCACTAGCCACCAGAGACGTGCAAATTAAAATCACAATGAGATACCACTTCACACTGGTCAGAATGCCATCATTGACAAATCAACAAACAACAAGTGTTGGTGAAGTTGTGGATAGAAAGGAATCCTGGTACATTGTTGGTGGGAGTGCATATTGGTGCAGCCACTGTGGAAAACAGTATGGAATTTCCTCAGAAAACTAAAAACGGAACTGCTTTTTGACCCAGCAATTCCACTGCTGGGATTATATCCTAAGAATCCTGAAACACCAACTGAAAAGAACCTATGCACTTTGACGTTCATAGCAGCATTATTTACAATAGCCAAGTGCTGGAGACAGCCTAAGTGCCCATCAGTAAATGAGTGGATCAAAAAACCATGGTATGTGTATGCAATCAAATACTATACAGCAGAAATGAATGAATGAATGAATGAATGAATGAATGAATGAATGAATGAATGAATAAATACACAACAGCATGAATAAAGCTGGGGAGTATTATGCTAAGTGATATACACCAGATGACAAAAGACATAGCATATGATCTCACCTATAACAGGAACCTAATGAACAAAAGAAACAAATAAGTTGAATAGAATGAGAGGCGCAGAAACAAGGATCAAACTGACAGGGACCAGAGGGGCGTGGGGAGGATGATAAGGAAAGAAAGAAAGGGAAGGTTCTAGTTACAGAATAAGTGTTAATGACCCCAGTATGTGGACAACACTGTGGGAATTGACTGTGGGAGCAAGGGGTGAGGGGACAGGGGAGAGCAAAGGGGAAAATTGGGACAAGTTTAACAGAACACCAATTAAAATATTAATTAATTAATTAATTAATTAAAAAGACAAGAGATAAGTGTTGGCTGGGGTATAAAGAAAAGGAATTCTGCACTGTTGGTTGGAATGTAAATTGATATAGCCATTATGGAAAGCAATATAGAGCTTCCTCAAAAATTAAAAATGAACTACAAAAAGACCCAGCAATCGAACTTCTGCACATTTATCTAAAGGAAATGAAGTCAGGATCTCAAAGAGTTATCTGCATCCCCATATTGCACATTCACTGTAGAATTACAACAGCCAAGATATGGAAACAACTTAAATTATTCAGCCATAAAAAAAAAAATAAAAGGAAATCCACCTTGGCTGGTGTGGCTCAGTGGATCGAGTGCCAGCCTGTGAACCAAAAGGTCGCTAGTTTGATTCTCAGTCAGGGCACATGCCTGGGTTATGGGCCAGGCCCCCAGCTCGGGGCATGCAAGATGCAACCATGCATTGATGTTTCTTGCTCTTTCTCCCTCCTTTTCCCTCTCTCAACAAATAAATAAATAAAATCTTTTTTTTAAAGGAAATCCTGTTGTTTTTGACAACTTGGATGAAACTTGTTGTTTTTGACAACTTGGATGAAACTTAAGGGCATTGTGTTAAGTGAAATAAGTCAGACACAGAAAGATAAATACGGTATGATATCACTTACAGGTGGAATCTAAAACAGCCAAAATCATAGAAACAGAGATCAGAGTTGGAGTTTTCAGGTGCTGGGGTATGGAGACAATGGGAGAGGTATGGGTTAAATGGCATAAACTTACAGTTATAAGGTTAACAAGTGCTGGGAATCTGATGTACAGCATGATGATTATAGCTAATTAACTGTATTATATACTCGAAAGTTGCTAAGACAGTAGACCTTAGGTGTTTTCACCACTAAAAAGATACTATAATTATATGACAATATGAAGGTAGTAGCTAATGCTATAGAGATAAATATTTTACAATATAGAAATGTACCAAATCAACAGGTTGTTATATGTCAATTATATTTTAATAAAGCTGGGGAAAATGTCACTAGTGTATGAAAGAATGACACCTTAGAGAAAGGTAAACCAAAATTTACCTGCCCCGTCTGTTAGCTAATTAGAGCTGTAAGTGGACTTTTATTTATTAACTACTGTGTTCATTTAATCATATAAGGACTCATTATCCACACTTTGACAAATTATCTATCATTTGAACACATCTGGTTTTTTTGGTCTAAATTTTTTTCCACTCAATATTTTTTTTTCCAAACAAATCTATATAAACCATGACCATTCTCCCATTCTATCATCTCCTTCTTTTTATTTCCAACCTGGCCTGCATACAACATTTTTCTTTCCCAATTACACACAAATCAACATATATTATAGATAATAAAATATAGACAAGGAAAAAGATTAGAATATTAAATAATGCACTAATCTATTACTCATAACCATTCTTATTTTGATATGTAGTCTTTCAGAAGTTTTAATGAATGTAAATGTGTTATATTCCCACCAAAATGGAATATACTATGTATACAGTTGTTAACTAGTTTTTCTAATTAAAATTATTCACTAAATTTTCCAAGAAAATGAGAGTAATTGTTCATCAGTGTTTTCAAGAGCTGCATAATGTTTTTTTGATTGTTCAAGTACAGTTTTCACCCCATCATGACCCCTGCTCCACCCATCCCATCCTCATACCTACCCTCAAACATACCCCCTTTGGCTTTGTTCGTGCATCCTTTATACATGTTCCTTGATGGCCCTTCCCCTATTATCCCTCTCCCACCTCCTCTCTGGTTACTGTCAGTTCTTTATTTCAATGCCTCTGGTTGTATTTTGCTTGCTTGTTTGTTTTGTTGATTAGGTTCCACTTATAGGTGAGATCATATGGTATCTGTCTTTCACCTAGAATAATACCTTCCAATTCCATCCATGCTGTTGCTAATGGTAGGAGGTCTTTCTTTCTTTCTGCTGCATAGTATTCCATTGTGTAAATGTACCACCATTTTTTGATCCACTCATTTCCTGATGGGCACTTAGGTTGCTTCCAGCACTTGGCTACTGTAAATTGTGCTGCTGTGAACATTGGGTGCATAAGTTCTTTTGAATTGGTGTTTCAGGATTCTTAGGGTACAATCCCAGCAATGGAATTGCTGGGTCAAAAAGCCGTTCCATTTTTAGTTTTCTGAGGAAATCCCATACTGTTTTTCACAGTGGCTGCACCAGTCTGCATTCCCACCAGCAGTGCATTAGCGTTCCCTGTTTTCCACATCCTCTCCAACACTTGTTGTTCATTGATTTGTCAAAGATGGCCATTCTCACCAGTGTGAACTGGTATCTCATTGTGTTTTTAATTTGCGTCTCTCTGATAGCTAGTGCTGCTGAGAATCTTTTCATATGTCTCTGGGCCCCCTGTATGTCTTCCTTGGAGAAGTGTCTGTTTAAGTCTGTTGCCTATTTTTTAATTGGGTTGTTTGTCTTCCTGGAGTGGAGTCATGTGAGTTCTTTACATATTTTGGAGGTCAAACCCTTGTCCAAGGTATCATTTCCAAATATGTTTTCCCATATGGTTGGTTCTGTTTTCATTTTAATGCCGTTTTCTTTCATCATGCAGAAGCCTTTTACTTTGATGAGATCCCATTTGTTTATTTTTTTCTTTATGTCCCTTGCTTTAGGGGACATACCAGTGAAAATATTGCTGTGTGGGATATCTGAGATTTCCCTGCCTATGTTCGCCTCTAGGACTTTTATTGTGTCAGGAATGTTCCTTTTTTAAAAATATTATGTTTATTTATTTTTAAAGAGAGAGTAAAGGAGGAAGAGAGGGAGAGAAACATCAATGCGTGCTTGCCTGTCACGTGCCCCCGACTTGGGACCTGGCCCACAACCGAGGTGCATGCCCTGACTAGTAATCAAACTGGTGACATTTTGGAGATCATGCCAGTGCTCAGTCCACCAAGCTACAACAACCAGGTACATAATGTTTCAATGTGCAGACATATTCTACTTTGTTTAGCCAAGTGCTTATCTTAAGTCACTTGTCTCATTCACACTTTTTCATTCTTTGCACTTACACAAGCCCATTATTTGATTTTCCTAAGGATAAATTTCTTTTTTATAATGATATTAGAAAGAATACTTTATTCCAAGCCTGTGAATTAGAAGATTGTGTAAAGAAGCTATTTTAATCTAAAGGTCTTCACACAGTGGAACACACCTGGTGATTCCAGAAGGTGACTGACATGCATCTCCAGCAGCCATGCCTTGGGATGACTGCAGAGGTCCCAGGCCAGGTCTGCATCAGCATCTGCTGCGGTGCCATCATGAGGGAGGTTCTGGAACACTTCATTTTTGTAGGGTTTCTGGTATGCCTGTTCTACCTGATAAAGTGGGTGAGATTCTCAAATGTATTTTCCTGCAATTCTGAAAAGTTTTGCCAAGGTCTTTTGTTAAGTCAATGGGACAGTAGGCAGGTAAAGAAAGTGTTATATTTCCTGGTTTTTGTTTTCCTGCTTATTATTATTT
The DNA here is from genome assembly GCA_004024845.1 of Tonatia bakeri. NCBI lineage: Eukaryota > Metazoa > Chordata > Mammalia > Chiroptera > Phyllostomidae > Tonatia > Tonatia bakeri. Next base: position 14,023 of record PVIA01014666.1, on the reverse strand, counting down.
GTGTCTCAAAAGATATTGCACCTATTCCCTTTCAGAGCACAGATGCAATTCTAAGGATAAATTTCTACCAGTGGACCCACTGAGTCAAAGAGCATGTACATCTTCAGGCTTCTGAATCATGTGTCCAAATGGACCTTGTACCAGTGTATGCTCCCACCAGCACACTTTGAGAGTGCCCTCCCTCCACACTCTCACTGCACTCTGGGTTGAGAGAGAGGTGGACCTTCTCCAGTATGGATGCCAACAGTTCTTTTGATAGTTCCATAAAGGCCCTGCCTCGACCTACCTTATATAAGAAATCTGTTAGAAGCACTAAAATTTATTATTTATTCTATTATATTTTCTTATTTCAAAATAGTAACTCATGTATTTACTTACATAGATAGCAGAGTTGGCCAGGAAAGAGGACACTTTCCTATCAAATGCCCCCAGGACTCTAAAATAAAATTGCCCCTCAGTGTGTGCCCTCAGAGTAGGTCCCAGCACTTCTTTGTTCAAAGGGTCTCTCACTTCCTTCTTTCCCTTACCATTCTCATGGCCAACAGTGACATTTCACACCTTTATCATTTTGTACTCAGACTTATGGTGGTAACTTCCTAACTGGTGTTCTGATCTTCAGTGGCCACTCCTGTCCCCTTCCCAACTCAGACTCATCCTGCACAGAAATCAGCCACATCATTTCCCTTTCATCCTGTCATTCCCATGGTCACAAAAAGCTTTGGTGTCTCCCAGGACTGGATAGAGTAATATGCAGACACCTTCAGTAATCAGGGACCTTCCACAAATGGGAGTCACCTCAACTGCTGGACTATATTTCTTATCACTCCCTTTCCCACAGTTTGCACTCAGGCAGGTCAGCCTCCTTTCTGAAGAAGGATTCCCATCTCCATGCCTCCCCCCCCCCTCATCCAGTGCCCTTCTGTCTTGTTTTTATCTTATCCTTCAAGTCCAGCTTACTTAAGCATCTTCTCCTTGTAAAAATTTCTGAGCACTGTCACCTGTAGAACTTTCTGCCCTGATGGGAGGGGTCTGGCTATGATCAGAGACTCCAGGTTTTGTTAGTGTTATTTTGTTTCAATATATCTTGCTTTTCCAAGTAGATCATAAACTCAAAGACAAAAACATGTCTTTTTTTTCCTGCTTAAAACACACAACTTTATTGATAACAAAAATAAAATCTCAAATGTATAAACATAAGTCCACATAAAGGACCAAATATTACCTTACTTATGAAGAATCAGTTTAATTTCTGCTCATGAAGCATATTAAAAACATCTCAATTCAGACAAGGTAAAAATCAACACATGTATTTTCAGTACAAGTTTGAATTAATTTGGTGTTCATAATATGGTCCAGCCATAGTCTATCATAAGTAACATCAGTCTCAAAGTTATAATGGAATTTACTAAGTGTATTACCCTCAGAGTGCAAAATCAAAATATTACTCAGATTTTTTTAACATACAACTAATCAGAGTTTACTTAATAATAACTCAACTCTTTCTTTCACCTCAGTGTCATTGTATTCTGCTGCTAAGACTTGAAGTTTCTTGGCACATGCTTTAGGTTGTTGGAATATGAGATAAAGGGAATTTTTACTGAACTTATCCTGGGTAAATATTCTTGCTCTTCTTTTAAAATGGTAATTTATATTTTCAAGTAATGAAAGAGCATTAAGAATATTCTCTTTTGTCTCTTTCTTGCTAAAAATATTAATCAGTGATGCTGGTGCATTGGCTATGAGCAAATCTTTTGTCATGGATGGATTTTTAGAGAAATTCAAAAGCATTCCCAGAATATGGTCTTTAGTTTCTCCACTTCCCACAGTTAACAAACGAAGAAATTCTGAAATATAATTTGTAACCATATGCTGATATTCACTAATAATAGTCAGGTGTTTTATTAATCTTAGTCCAGCCAGCTGCACATTTGAATTCAAGGGATAGGTGACAGTATCTTCACATACTTGGTTTAAGTATGTTTTAACCTTCCTATGCTTTTCACCTGCCACTGAGATGTTATTTAGTGCATTTAAAGCCTTCTGCCTAACACTGGGGTGGGGATTATTGAGCAAGCTATCAATAATTGAGATTCTACCTGCATTATGAATGGTTTCATGGGAAAATGGATAATCAGGACTGTTATATAGAGCATTATTGGCTATTTCATGAATAGAAGGATTTTCAGTCATCTCAATCATGCAAATGAGTTTTTCAAGCTCTTGTGGATCCATATTAGCTTTGTGTTTACAGAGGCAGCCCCAGGGCTGAGCTTTCTCCTGAGAACTGATCTGCTTTCTGAGTTCATCTTCAGGTAGTAAGCAGGGCTCATCTGAGTATGGAAATTGCATTTCTGTCCAGATCATGGTTCCCGCCCATGACCCCATTCCTGCTCCAGGAACCATGGATGGATATGTACCTCTAGACTCAGATGATTTCTTGGCTTTAGTCTTGGGTGCAGATATGTCTTCACTTCTGTTTTCATTACCATCCCTGAACCAAGACATTACATTGCCTCCACCAACAGCCTCAAGCTTATCCTTGGAGCTAGCCTTATCTCCAGCCCCACACTCAAAAGTGACATTTTTCTTACCCTTGGATCTATGCTCATTATTGTTCTCACTCTCAGTCCAAAACAAGGACCTTAAACTGATTTCCTCGATATCAGGGCTGGACACTCTACTTAGCTCATCCTCATCTATATCCTTAGGCAAAGTCCAGGACCTCATGCCAAGCTCTTCCCCAACCCCAAGCCTAGACCCTGTAGTGGTTGCATCTTCATCCCAAAGCCAAGACTGTTTCCTGGCCTCAGTTCCAGCCTCAGCTCCCACACAGGAATCCATAAAGACCTTCTCTTCACATCTGATCCAGGACCCAATACTGGCCTTGTCCTCAACCCCAAATCCAGAACTAACAATGTCCTCTTCCCCAGCCCCTGATCTGGATTCAATACTAGGTGCATTTTTACTTCCAGGCCTGGACATAATATCAGACTCTTCCCCTCTCCAGAACCAGGACCCTCTACTACTAGTCTCATCCTCAGCCCCAAACCAGTATCCTTCATTGGCTTCTTCCCCAGCATTGACCTGAGACCTTCCCCTGGCTTGGTCCCCAGCTCCAGTCCAGGACCCTCCACTTGTCTGATTCTCAGGCTCCAGACTACACCCAGCCCAGGATTTTTCACCAGCTTGATTCCCAGCACCAGCCCAGGAGCCTCCTCTTCTGGCCTGATCCTCAAATAAAGGTTTGGAACAGCTACCTGCCTGAATCCCAGCCCCAAACCAGAACCTTCCACTGGCCTGTTCTCCAACCCTAGCCCAGGACCCACCATTGGACTGGTCCACAGGTCCCAGCCTGGACACTCCACTGGCTTGATCTGCAGTGTCAGCCAGGGACCTTCCACTGGACTGGTCCTCAGACCCCAACCTAGACCCTCCACTGCCCTGACCACCAGCCCTAGCCCAGGGTACATTTTCAATGGTCTGATGATCAAATCTAGGCTTGGATACACCATCAGCTGGATTTCTAGTCCCAAACCAGGACCCTCCACTAGTCTGGCCAACAGCCCCAGCCCAGTACCCAATACTAGCCACATTCCCAGCCCTAGACTCAGTCCAGAAACCTCCACTTGCCTGAATCTCATCCCCATCCTGGGACCTTCCATTGGCCTGTTCTTGAGCTTCAGGCCAGGACCCTCCAATGACTTCTTCCCTAGCCAGGGACACCCCACTGGCTTGCCCCCTAGCCCAGGAACCCTCACTGACCTGACCTCCAGTCCAGGATTCTCCAGTAGCCTTGTTCCCAGTGTCAACCCAACACCCTCCACTGATCTGGTTCTCTGCCTCAGTCCAAGACCCTCCAATGGCCTTATTCCCAGCCCAGAGATCCCCACTGACCTGGTCCCCAGATCCATCACAGGATCCAATATCAACCTCATTCTCAATCCTAGTCCCAGGCCAGGGTTTAATGTCAGCCTCATCACAAGCCCCAGCCCAGGTCTGAATACCAGATGTATCACTAGCACCACTCCAGGACTCAATACCGGCTTCATTCTCATCATCAGCCCAGGACATGCTATTCTCCCAATATCCATCCCTGGCCTGAAACCTAAATTTGATCCATCGCTCAGAAGCAATCCAATCTTCAATACCAATTCCATTCCAGTAATAGTCATGGACCTTAGGCTGAGCCTTTCCACAGGCCTGAGTACCAGTCCACCGCTCACTCTCAGAAGTGGGCATGGACTTAGGCTTGGGATCTGCATTGACAACACCTTCCTGTGTGGCTTCTGCCTTAGACTTGGGTGTAACTTTATCCTTTGCACCAAGCAAAGTCTTACTTTGGGAAAGGATCATGAAAGGAGGCTGGCTAGAGCCCATTGTATCTGTCCTGGCCTCTACCTTAGACTCAACATTAGAATTGCCCTTGACCTTATTCCTGGCAGCAAGAAAGGCCTCACTGTGGGAACTGTCTGCAGCCTGGGGCTGAGCAGAACCTGTTGTATCTACTTCAGACTCTAACTTGGACATAGTATTAGAATTGCTCCTGACCTTATTCTTGGTACCAGACAAGTCTTCACCCTGAAAATTGGTCACAGCTTGAGGCTGGACAGAACCTGTTGCACCTGCCCTGGCCTCTGCCTTAGACACAGCATTGGGATTGTCTTGTACCTTATTCTTGGAACCAGGCAAGGCCTCACCTTGAGAATTTGTCATAGCCTGTAGCTGGGCAGAGCCCATTGCATGTGGCCCAGTCCATGCCTTAGATACAGCATTGGGATTGCCCCTGAGGTTATTCTTAGTACCACACAAGGCCTCACCCTGTGAATTGGTGGCAGCTTGGAGCTGGGCAGAGCCCACCATCTCTGGCCCAGCCCCTGCCTTATGCACAGCATTGGCATTGCCCTTGACCTCATTCCTGGTACCAGGCAAGAATTCGCTTTGGGAATTAGTCACAACCTGGGGCTGGGCAGAGCTTATTGCATCTGCTTTGGCCTCTGCCTTAGACACAGCATTGGGTCTGCCCCTGATCTTATTCCTGGCACCAAGCAAGTCTTCACCTTGGGAATTTGACACATCCTGGGGCTGGGCGGAACCTGTTGTATCTACTACAGTCTTTTTCTTAGACACAGTATTGGGTTTGCCCCTGACCTTATTACTGGCACCAGGTGAGGCCTCACCCTGGCAATTGGCCACAGCTTGGGGCCGAGTAGATATTGTCATACCCGTTTGAGGCTGGGCCAAGCCCATTGTGTCTGACCCAGCCCCTACTTTAGTCACAATATTGGGATTGCCCCAGACCTTATTTTGGATATCAGAGAAAGCTTCATCCTGGGCATTGTCCATAACCTGAGGCTGACCACAAGCCCTCATTTCTGCCTTAGGCCCTGCCCTAGAAAAAACATTAGGAACTCCCCTGTCATCAACTCTGGAATCAAGCAAAGCATCATTTTGACTCTTGTCCCCACCCTGAGACTGTGCACAGGTTTTCATCTCTGTCCCGACCTCTGCTTTACACTTGCCTTTGACTTTGCCCCCAGCCTTACTTGTACTCGGTAAGGCTTCAACCTGGCTCATGGCAGAAGTCTGAGACTGTGCCTTTGTGTCTGTTCCAGGCCCTTCCTGAGACATAATGTTGGCATTGCCCTTAGCCTTAATCCTGCCATCAGGCAAAGTATCAACCTGAACACTGGCCATAGGTTGAGGCTGTGTGTAAGACAACATGTCTGTCCCAGCCCCTAACTTAGAAATAGCATTGGGGTTGCCTCTGGTCTTAACCCTAGAATTAGACAAGGCTTCAACTTGAGAATTGACCCTCAAGTTTGCCTTGACTCTTATTTTAGACACGGCATTGGAATTGCCTCTACCTTTAAACCTGACATCAGACATAGCCTCAAGCTGAGTGACAGCCTTCATGTCAACTCCAGTCATTGCCCTAGTTGTGACATTGGTATTTCCCCTGTCATCAACCCTGGCACCAGACGCTGCTTCAGCCTGTTTCTTGGCCATGGTCTGAGGTTGTATAGAAGCTCTCATATATGTCCTCATCCCTGCCTTACACATGGCATTGGTATTAACCCCAGTGTCAACCCTTGTCCTAGTCATGGTCTCAGCTTGAGCCTTGGTTACAATCTCAGATTGGACAGAAGCCCTCATGTCTGCCCCATACCCCACCCAAGACATGATTTTGTGATTTTCCTTGGCTTCAAACCCAGCACAAGATGTGCCATCAACCTGGATCTTGGCCATAGTCTGAGATGGTACATAAGACCTTATATCCACTCCAGCTTCTGCCCTGGACATGATATTAAGATTTCCCTGAGTATCAACTGTGGTTCCAGGCCTGGCTTCAGACTGAATCTTGGTCACATTCACAGTCTCTTCCAGGGCTCTTGCTTTAGTCTCAGCCATAATTCCAGTCTTATTTATGGCATTCATCTTGGCCCCTTCCCTGGTCATTGTCAAGGCCTCGTTCCATGTCACCAGTACTCTGTTCATCTCTGTCTCTTTTTCAGCCCAAATATGAGCTTCCACTTTCGTCTGGATCATTGCTTCTTTCTTGGTCTCTGCCTTAGCAACCAATCCCCAAACTTTAGCCTTGGTCTGGGTCACTGCCTCTTTCTTGACTACTCTCTCCACCTCAGAGTCAATTTGGGTCACTGCCTCTTTCATGGCCACTTCCTTGACTTTCACTTTGGTCTCACCTAGAGTCACTGCCTCGGTCATGATCACTGTTTTAACCTCATATTGGGTTTCTGCCTTTTCTTCAGCCCCAGCCATTGCCTTGGCCTGAGAGTTGGCTTCAGGTCTGACTCTAGAAGCAACCTTGATCTCTACTTCAGCCCCAGCCCCATCTCCTGTTCCAGTTTCTGCTCCAGTCTTGGCCTTGGGTCTAGCCTCAATCTCTGTCCCATCCATGGATTCATTCATGTCCAAGGTCTGGTTCTGTACCCCAGCCACAGTCTCCTTCTTGACTCTAGACCCATTGCTGGCAAGTCTCCTTACACTCTGGGCTCTTCCCTTGGTTAATCTATAAATGTAGTAGCAGGTACCAGCCCAGATCACCAGTCCTGCAGTCACCCAGCCCACTTCCTGAATGTGACCCATGTAATCACCCCTACTGAAGGAATGAACAAGGTACAGTGGGGCTCAGATGGGCTGGGAAAAGACGATAGTAGGTCTAGGTATAGGCCTGTAAGTGTACTGATCTTCAGCTCAAAGGCCACTTCAGCTGTCACTGGAGGTGGACCTAGAAGTGGAGGAAGAAAATGAACTAAAATTTCTTTTCCAATTCTGTGCATCATTCAGATAGATACACAGAAGGAGAAGACAGTGTAGAAATAATGTACTTGGTGGGAGAAGAGGATCATTCGCAAACTCTCTCTCCATCCTTTTTATTTTATCCCCTCCCATTTTCCCCAGTACCCAACAATTTTCACCCAAGGTACTTCCACAGGCATTTCCTTACAGCAAATGAATAGTGAAAAGGATGGTGGGAGGGCTGACTATAAATGGGAGAGACTGAGAAGCCCTCAGACCTTGATTTTTATTGGACCTACTCTGGCCACCACTCCCACAGGTCCCTACCCCCATACCTCTATTGATCTGAGGCCATTCCCTCCTCTTTCTTTCTCTTGGTTGGTGATATACCCTAAAGCATATCTACAGACCTAGAGACAGACAGAAAAACAGATGGAAGAACAGATGGGGGTAGAGATTTTGTACTTTATGTGACTAGCATATTATTATAAAATTATCTCTCTATCCTCCCTCAGTTAATCTCACTCTGTACCAAAATAAAAGTGAGGGTGTGGGGTAAGTGACAGGAATGGCGGGAAAGCTGACTGGGAAAAAGAGAGTCTGAGGATCCTGCAGACTGGACAGTGGACCTGCTAGATACACGGTGGCCTCCACCAACCCACCCTAAAGGTCTACCCAGACAATCCTCATCCTCTTACCATTCTTGACTGATCAGGGGCAATTTCCTCCTTGTTTCTTCGCTTCCAGTCATGTCAAGCTCTGCAGAGACCTGCAAGTAGATCTGTGGACAAATAAACAAACAGGAGGTAACAGAGACTCAATCTTTTATAGAACAGATAAGCACCCTGATCCATGACTCCGCGATACCTGCCTTGCCAGAGACCCCAGTTCCAGTTTGTTAATGTGTCCCATTTCAGGGGCCCCCTTGTCTTCTTTCAGTCACACTTCAGCCCAACCTTACCCCCAATATCCTTAAATGTTTCTTGCACTGAAATCAGTACCATTTGTGGTGCTGGCAGAGTGTAGTAGAAGCATAAATACCATTTATGGAGACCCTCTCAAGTCTCAGCTACCATTTGTTACCACCCTTTTAGACACTGCCCTCCTTTACAGCAACCTCCATGTTCTAGGCCAGTCCCTCTCTTTCCCTTGCTTCCAGTGGTAAACAGCCCTATTGTAGGTATATAGGAAGATCTCAGAACAAAAAGAGAAAAAGGGGGAGGTGAATAATGAGTGTTTGTGACAGCTCATCATTTAAGACACAGGTCTCCATACCTGCCATATTGGATTTAGAGACCCCTTCCCTGGTAGGCAGAAACTTGAAGTGGGCAGGGTGGAGAATAGAGACAGGAAAAACAAAAGGGACGTGACACAAGCAAAATCTTTTAGAACCACCCGTAGGATTCTAGGGTTTCTCCCAAAAGTCCATCATTTCCTTCATCAATGTTCTCAGACAGGTGTGGTATCTGAAAACTGGAAAACAGTGAGAGAGATGGAGGCCCCCAGGTCCCATACTCTAGAATCCTCATAGCCTAATCTACTTTCCCTTAAACCCATCTCTAGGAGTCTCCAGTAAGAGAGACAAGGTGGGGGAAGGCTTTGGCTTTTGTAAAATCACTATCCTTCCCCCGGCAAAAACTGACTCTTTTTCTCAAAAATAATGTTCCTTAATACAACAATTTTTACTTTCTCAATATTATCTGAGGTGCAAATGAAATCATGCATTACAAAAGTTTGCTATCTTTACTGGTCTTCAATATACAATTTAAGTTTAAAATCTTAAACTTGGTAAGTAGATGCAGTTTAGGGAAAGTCCCTTAGCTAGCTTCACCCCATATCCCAACCAGATAGTGGCACCTAAGTTCCTGTCATATAGAATTCACATCAATTTTGGGCAGTTCACAGACAGTGCCCATGCTCACACTAACCTCCACAGATCTTGTGCAGTTTTCTCCACTCCTTCCCTCGCCTAGCCACAAACTGCCACATTAAGCTATTGTCCGTCAGACAGCTGTAAAGGCAGTGAGTGCTTGGACCAGCACTCAGGACACAGATACCAACACTCGGGAGCCTGGATTCAATAACCCAGTTATCGAACATCCCTCTAAGCCACCCCCACCAACCCTGCTGTCTAGGCACTAAAGCCCACCATTTTCTCTGTGAATGCCACCATGGCATGCCCTTTCCACTGAAATGAGTAGGAAGATGAGCAAACATATGCGGTCAGTGATTAGAGTCTGGGAGGAAAGGGCATCTCAACCTCTGCATTTCTCTCTTGAGACACACCCTACCAGCTGCCCTGTCCAAACCCATGGTCCCTCTACACACACTAAGCAGGAGGAGAGGTGTTCGGGAGAATCAGAGGGGAGGCTCCTGGAACTTGAGCCCACATTGTCCCCCACCCCTGGACTGGATGCAGGGATTGGGGGTGGCTGCTTCCCTGGCCTCCACGTGGGCCCCCGGGCCCTTACCTGCCTAGCTTTCCTGGGGGCAACACCAGCCCGCGGTGCGCAAGGTGGTGGGGAGCTGGTACCCAGAAGAGAGTGACAAGTGCACCAAAAACTGAGTCGCTCTGCAGCTCCCGGTCACGTGAGGGCCTCGCGTCATCAACTAGCTCAACCCCCCCCCACACACACACACACACACTCCACGGAAAGAACTACCCTTCCAAGTCTCCTCTGGGCCCAGCGTGCACCTTCCTGTCACTCAGCCGGGTCCTCTCTAATCTGAGGGCCCAGAAGTGGTCTCCCCTCCCTGCGGTTGGAGTTTGTTCTCTGGTTACCCTGGAGGGTCTGCATCTCTCACCCTCCCCCAGGCTTTGACCCTATCCTTTTCTGATGCTTCTTTGAGTAATCTTCTCTTTTTCTGAAGCTGTAAGACCAATGGTCCTCATTAGGGTACCTTGCTGTACCAAACTGGGCTAAGGAAGGGATGCCAGGAAAGGAACCAGAGTGGAAGGAGAGGTTTAACTTTCTTTTATGCTACCTTTTTTCCTTTTAACACTACATTCATTGTTTTTGTAATATGGAAATGTAATCAAGCTATTTTCATTTGACATTTAGAAATGAAGTTGTAAAAATCACAAAACACTCATTTTTTACATTATTTTTGCTCCACATTAAAAAATATTTTCTAGTTGCTGTAAATGGTTTTGCAACTTTTAAAACAGACTAGTAATTATTGACATTTTAAATACAAAATTGTCTTAAACAAAACCAGCGTATTTTCAATAGGATCTATAAATTAATCTTTGGAAAGACATTCAGTTTTCTAATCTTGGCAGTTTTCCATAGGTGATTTACAACCTTTGGAGTTCTGACTGAATTTACGATCTTGTGTCAGGTGTCTGAGAACTTCATAGATGACTGCTGGATGTTTGAATGAAGACCCAGCTCCAGATGAACCCAGTGCCTGAAAACTAGTGACTTCCCAGATTAACCTGTTTTTCATTCAAAGTGTTTTATTTGAATTTTACATAACCATGTATTCAAAGCAATCCTTTATCACACCCTGCAAAGGACCAACAGCTATCACACTGATGGAAATGAGACTTAGCAAGTGGAGTTTTTATTATGATGCTGGTGTGATACCTCCGGTATCTACCATTCATATGCTGTATCACTTTAGCAGTGGTGAGTGTTCAACATGTTCCAGTGGAGATAGTGGTGAGAGTCCGTGGGTGTCTGTAAATCACTGCAACATCCCTGAGATCCATGTCATTTTTCCCTCACAAAAAGCACAGTTTACAAGAGCCCAAGCAGTTTCCAGGAAAAAGAGGCCTTTTGTTATGATTTCACTGTACCACCCATATAAGCCTCTCAGAATAATCCCAGAACTCAGGAACAAAGTGTGCAGAAGTTAGTCCCCAAACATCCAGCTGTCCCTACTGGGGAGTCATACTCTAAATATAGACCCTTCAGGCAGTCTCTCTTTAAACGTTGAAATATGACACCTCAACAGAAAGTTCCCCATGTGAGAGGCCCCTGTGTGGTGGGAGGTCCTTCTAGAAGGTGAGCTACGGAGCTCAGACTGACACAGAACTAATGGCTTTTCAGAACCCAATTGTCCATGACCAATTTATGTTTTCCGCCAAAGGGAAATACTCAGAAATTGATTATATAAACATTTAAAACTTTAGTAAAATAAAACAAAACAAAACAAAAAAACAAACAAACCCATAAGTGCAGGGTGTCAAATGGCTAATTTGTAATAATCTAAAAACTCTTAATAAATCACTAATAAAATATAAATAACCCAATAGAAAAATGTGCCCATGATATGAATGGATTTGTTCACAGAAAAGAAATACAAAGTATTGATATACATGTGAAAAGATGCTCAGTTTCAAAGAAATGAAAGTCAAACAACTACGTATTAGCATGTTTCAGATAGCAGCTTGTCAAAATTTAGAAATGCGATGATATTGTTGACTGATCTGTGGGGAAATGGGTATTTCTACACTTCGTTGGAGGGAGATACTCTGATGCAATCTTTTATGGGAGAGCAATTTGGAAAAATCTATTAAATTGATAAATTCAGGGTGGGACAAAAATAGGTTTACAGTTGTTTATGTCGAAAATAATACAATAATTAATAAATAGTACCAAAATAAAGTCTCATAATCACAATATAATATATATTATATGTTATATGTTATATATTAGGATATCTATTGCAGTGCTTGGAAAGGTTAAAAAACTGAATCAATATAAAATATCCATCAATAAGGGAAAGATTAAGTACATTATGTTAAATCTATACAATAGAGTTGATTTTAAAAGATTTAGCTCTGTGTATCCTGATAAAAAGATACTTAGGGTATTTTATTATTTGCTGTTTATTTTCTGTAACTATACACACATTTTACAAGAATACATTCTAAGATTCAAACACAGAAAAAGCATGAGTATAGCAGTCCCCACTTATCCCGTGGAGGATATATTCCAAGACCTCCAGTAGATGCCTTAAAACCTCCAATAGAACCGTTGCCCTGGACAGGTAGCTAAGTTGATTGAAGTGTCATCCGGTATAGCAAAAGGCTGCAGGTTCAGATCAGGACACATACTTGGATTTCAGGTTTGATCCCCATGTGCCAGAGGCAACCAATTGATGTTTCATTCTCACATTGATGTTTCTTTCTCTCTCTTTCCCTTCTTCCCTCTCTCTTTCCCTTCTCTCCCCTCTCTCTCACTCCCACTTTCCCTCTCTCCCTTCCCCTCTCTCTAAAAATAGGTGAACAAATCCTTAGGTGAGGATTAGGGTTAAGGCTGGTGATGGGGGTGGAGGGATTGAGCAAAAAAAGAAGAAAATAAAGAACTCATGGTTATGAAAAACAGTGTGGTGTTTGCAGAGGGAGGGAGGTGGATAGAGGTAGAAGAGGGTATAGAGGGTAAAAGGTGATTAAAAAAAAACCCTTGAGTAGAACCCTATATATATATGAGTATACTATGTTTTTTCCTACATGTAGATATCTATGATAAAGTTTAATTTATAAGACACAGTAAGAGCTTAACAAAACAATAATAAAATAGGAGAATTATAACAATGTACTGTCATAAAAGTTATGTGAATGTTGCTATTATTAAGTTAAATAAGGGTTACTGGAACACAAACATCTGATAACCTAGAGGGCCAGTAAGTGAATAACAGATGGAAAACATACACAACTTGGATACACTGGACAAAAGGATACAACTGGGGAGCGAGACAGACTGTGCAACCCAGAGTTTCACCATGTGCTAGGCTGGATGAAGAAGGACAGCTGAAGATTTTATTTCACTACTCAGAACTGCACTCAACTGAAAACTTATGAACTTATTATTCCTGGAATTCCTATTCAGTATTTTTGGGCCATGGTTGACTGCAGGTAACTGAAACTGTGGAAAGGAAACCCAAGATAATGGATGACTACTGTATGTATATATAGAACTTGGTACTATTTGTGGTTTCAGGTATTCACTGGGGATCTTGGGACATATCTTGCGCAAACAGGAGGGAACTACTGTATTTTACTGCTTCAATAGCACACTTTGAATTGGTATAGCTTGTTAGCAAATTTTGGTGTCTGGGAGGACAAATCCTTCATTACATTGATTTTTCAAACTATTTTTGGATTTGCATGAGAATTTCCTTTTTAAATATCCTGCTGGACTTTTATTAGGATTTTGTCAAATTTGTAGATTAACTTGGGAAATAATTAAAATCATATTAATAAATTATTATTTTCATCCAGGGTCATGTAGTATTTTTAAAGTTTATTCCTATCTTATTTGTGCCCTTCAGTAAAATTGTATAGTTTTCTTCATGTAGATTTTATGTATTTTTATTAGTTACATTTCCAGATATTTCATGCTTTTTGTTAACATTGTGGATGATAGATTTTTGCACATGATATTCTTTCTTTGTTTTTTAGAAAAATAATTCCAGTTTTTATAAAATCATGCATATTCATTAAAACAAAGCAGTGCATTGCAGCAAAGTACAAGAAAATATAAAATATTACTCGGATTCCACCACCATGAATAACCATCAAATTTTCAAATTACAAGCTTCCTGGAACATTGTATGTTCTTTATATTTGATCACTTCACTCTTTCTTAAGAATATATATATATTTAGAATATAAAATATTTATATTCTTAATATGTGTGTACAAATATATAATCTTCCTTTATTTCTTTTAACTTCTTCTTTTTTTTCTTTTAAATTCTTTATTTTATTGATTATGCAACTACAGTTGGCCCATTTTCCCCCCTCACTCCCCACC
>PVIA01014665.1:0-26010 GCA_004024845.1 Tonatia bakeri | reverse complement strand
TAGATTGGGTGGGAGGTAGGGAGGGGGGGTGGGAGGTAGGGAGGGGGGGTGGGAGGACTTGAATGGGAGTAGGGGGGTGAAAACTGTACTTGAACATTCATTTAAATAAAAATTAAAAAAAAAAAAAGAGTTTAGATGCTGTTTTGTGTTCATGTTTCTCTATTTCCAATCATGAAAACCACCCTCCCATGAACTCCTCATTTCTCTCAGCAGTCTTTATTCAAGAAAGAAAGAAGAGAAAGAAAAGAAAGGAGAAAAGAAAAGAGAAAGAAGTGTATTTTCTTGAATTTTGTTTTCATAATTTTACAAAAAGAAATTTTAATTCCTAAGTCAAAACTGGATAAAAAAAAAAAAAACTGATCCAACAAGAGCAACATATCCTGGAAAGGTCACATGTAAAAATAAGGAACCCACATAATGGTAGACACTTTTCACAGGGTTATTTCTTAGATGATTTGGAGACCATACTGGACCTCCATGGTAATAAGTACCAGTTAGACACTGACAATACAGGAAGTACAGTCTGGGGTAGTGAGAAAAGTACGCAGCCAGGTCTTGATTTGGCTCTTTATCTGTCACTTACTACTACTACCTCCCTATGTGTACCTCAGCTCTTAAATGGAAATATTAGTACCTGCCTCTAGAATCACTGATGAAAGAATTAAATTATACATAGTATATGCAACACTTAGCCTGGCATGCAGTGATGGCTCAATATGTATTAGACATTATTATCACTGTCACAGGCCAATCTCCCAAAATTACACATCAAGGACCTGGCTGGTACAGGGTTCATGGTCAACAACTGTTTTTTCTCTATGATAAAGCCCTAATAATATATGACAATTAAAAAGAATAAAACATTTGAAAATTCTTAGAGATCATGCAAATAAATAATGAAACAATCCTCCAACAACGGAGAGTTAAAACACAAATATCATAATGAAAAGGAAAAGATTTTTAAAAGCACTGTTTTACTAGCATTTATGTCATTACAATTTTTATCTAGGCATTTAAACAAGTTCCCGAAAGACATCTAACCTTTATTTCTTTTTACAATGATTATTAGAAAATAATTAAAGCAAATTCTAAAATCTTCTGTGATTCAGGCTTCTTTTATGCAGATACACCACCCCCTAATTAGTACAGAATAATGAGATTTTACTTCATTCTGAACAGTGAGCTTCTATTAAGCAAAAAATCTTGCCCTTCCTTGGAACCACTATGGCCTCAAGAGTCAAAGTGGGCTTGGTTGGGCAATCTGCCTCCTCCCTGGCCTTTCTACAGTGGAAGCAAACACACTTCATGGTTACTCTGCATCATTTATCAAGACATTTTGCTCACTAAATATTTGCTATTTACCTTCCAATTAAAGAACCCAAGATAGTTCTGACTGAAAGTTCTTTGTCATACTGAACCCTAAATCATCAGAGTCCTGAAATTGCAGTCAGCCTCCTATCTTCATTTGATGCACCTACAGGTTCCAGGAAAGGTCCTCCCAGATAGAGAGGACAATTTTACATTTCCTAAATGTGATTTGTGTGCTGCCTCCCTTAATCCTGAGAAGTGGAGAAAAGCCATCATGGGACAAAGGTGGGACAGGAGGTGCTGTCACAGCAGTAAACCACCAACAGACTGACCATAAATCACCCAGCAGCCCCTAAACGGTAACCAGATATTCTGGAGCAGAGGGAGCAGAAAGAGACTCTCTCTACTCCACCACCATAGTTGAGAGGCACCCAAGTGAGGTGTTGTAATCAGCTGCCTATCTACCCTGCATGAAGAATGATGGGGCTGAGCTAGGGTCCAATCTCTGCAGAAGCAAGCCCAACACAGGTGCTGGGCTACCTCAGGTGAATATAAGCAAGCAGATGTCCAGAGACTAGGTCCTCTGACCTAAATGCTGGGATCTATGGCTGGCAGGGA
This sequence comes from Tonatia bakeri, assembly GCA_004024845.1. Taxonomy (NCBI): domain Eukaryota; kingdom Metazoa; phylum Chordata; class Mammalia; order Chiroptera; family Phyllostomidae; genus Tonatia; species Tonatia bakeri. The sequence continues at coordinate 24,084 of PVIA01014665.1, read as the reverse complement.
GCAACACCAAATCAGAAAAGGGAAAAGGCCATAAGCTGGACTTAAAGGTGTCAGTGTACAACTATGAAAATAAATGGACTATATGAGCCCATGACAGGAAATGAATGCCTTAGGTCCAAAAAAGTACAGCAACATTCAAACAATGGAGTATTATTCAGCACTAAAAAAAAAAAAAAAAAAAAAGAAATGAGCTATCAGGCCATGCAAAGACACGGAGGACCCTTAAATGCACATCACTAAATGAAAGCAGCCAATCTGAAAAGACTATGTACTATATGATTCTAACTACATGATATTCTGGAAAAAGCAAAACTATGGAGACAGTAAAAAGATCAGTAATTGCCAGGAGATGGGGGCTGTAAGGGATGAAATGGTGGAGCACAGGTGATTTTCAGGGCAGTGAAAATACTCTGTATGATACTATAATGATGGCTACATGTCATTATACATCTGTCCAAAAACAAAAAATATGCAACCTCAAGAGTCAACCCAATGCAAACTATGGATTCGGAGTAATTATGCTGTGTTAATGTAGATCCATCAGTTGTAACAGCTGTACTGCTGTAGTGGGGAATGTTATTAAAGGGGGAGGCTGTGCATATGTGGGTGTAGGAGGCATATGGGAAATCTCAGTATCTCCGCCCCAATTTTACTGTGAACCTGAAACTGCCCTATAAAATCTTAAAGAAAAAATAAAGTACACCCTAAAATTGCAGGTAAATCGTAAGCAACTGAAAGGCACAAATGATGGAGATCACAAGCTGAAGAAAACGTATCATCACAAAATATCTAGTTATGTCTATACTAAATATTGTAGATGTGTGCTGCTTTTAAAGCTTTAAGAATCCACCAACATACAAGATCTTGGAGAACAATTTGATGATATGACCAAAGTTACCATTAATTCCATTTTTAGGAATCTGTTCTATAGACAGACACGTAACTGGGTAGAGCTATTCATTGAAACACTGTTTTGAGAGGATAAGACTGGAAATAACCTAAATGTCCATAAATGGGGAGCATATTAAATCAACTTCAGCCCGTCTCACATAATGGAACACTAGCACCTACAGAAAGAGATTGAAGAAGCTCTCCATGTGCTGCTGTGTACAGGTATGCCATGTGTATACAGTATGCTACCTTGGGTAAGAAGAAAAAGGCAGGAAGAAGGCAAGGGAGCTAAGAATAGACAGCGTCTGCTTGAAAAGACAAACCCTGGAAGAGCACAATCCGCTCATATCCTGGGGAATTAGAGGGAGGAAGAAAGGCTCTCCCTCTACAAATTTGTGTCCTCTGATTTTTGAATCATGTGAATGAATTACCCACTTAAGTAGTTAAAGAAACTGAATTTTTAAAGGCAGACCCTAGGGTGTCCAGGTCCAGGTGACAGATAACACCTGGAATACTTCCAGGCATTCCTGATTCCAGTTGGAGTGTTACTATTTGAGGATGAAATGTGAAATGAGCTCAGTATTCATTCCAAATATTATTAGTGTTCAAATGAACTTAAAAGGCAAGAAAATAGAAAGTATTTTAAAGAAGGACTTTTCAAAACTACTAATTTTTCCTATAGAAATGCGACAATCTACATTTTTGTGCCCAATGTAGAAGTTAAATGTTGCTTAGGTAAGGAAAGCTGACATTATTTCAAAATACTCAAAGAAACACAAGTTGGCTGTCAGGTCTTATAGCATCTAACGCATCAATGAAGGAAACTCTAAAAGGATTCTATTAGAATCTGAGCTCGTGACAAAGGAAGTGATGACTGGACATAACACTAAAACACAATCACATTTTCCAATCTTTGGATGGCACCTTCGAGGTTAATTTACACATTTTTTCAAATCATTCTTACTAAAGATCTAAGGTTTTACAACAGGAACTACCAAAACTCCACTTCTCACCTTCAAACAGATTATTCTAACCACAAATACTACAGGTGTTTTGCTCTGGATTTGATTTACTTTTTAACTAGTTTTTCATGACAAAAAAAATTATGTTAATGGTATTTTTTTAATGCACTCAGAAGAATATAAAGTAGCGAGTCCTCCCAAACCATCCTCAGTCCCTTACCAAGGAAAGCAATTTCTAGAGACTTCCTTCTGGAAATCTATTCACACATTGGTAAATACCTTTTTACCCCTAAAAAGAATCTAATTATCATTTATTTGTTCTCCGTTTTTTAAAATGTAATGATTCTCTAATTTATCTTCTCTCTTAAGTATCCTTTGCTCTTCCTCCTTCGCATCAGCAATGGCAGAGGACTCAGCTACTCCTCTTCTGAAGGACTTTTGGGTCACCTTAATGTTTCGCAATTTCTAAATTAACTAAATTAATGAAAAGGTCTGGAGTTAATATGACTATTCTTAGAAGTCCTATCAAGTAAGAGACTGATTTCTGCTTTATCTGCTTGCTGTAGAAGTTACAGATATTTGTATATCAACTAATAAGCTGGGTAATAAAAACTGGGAAACTAAACAGAACTTCGGTGTGAACTGGCTGCATGATGTGCAACATAACAGTAACAAAATCTCTAATATTCTTCAAGGTGACATGAAATTAATTTTTTTATTTTTTCTTATTATCTATTATCATTTTTTACTCCTCACCTGGGAGGAGATTTATTGATTTGAGAGACAGAGACGGGGGGGGGGGAGGGACAGAAAGAAACATCAATGTGAGAAAGACACAACAACTGGATGACTCCCATACACACCCCAACCAGGGATCAAACCCACAACCTTTTGGTGTACAGAAGATGCTCCAACCAGCTGCACCAACCGGCCAAGGCTGGAATTAATTTTTGTAAAACCTCAGTTCTTCCAATTTATATCAGATAGTGAAAACACTAAAATTATCTTTATTATTTAAGTACAGCACCAAAACATTTTATCATTAAAAAAAGTGATTTTTAGAAAAAAGACTGCTCTTTGAATATTAGTATTTCCAACAGCTCTGAGGTACCTGTCATTCCAAAATGCACTTATAGTGGAACAACATGTATAATGTGCCACGTTAGTAAGAAAGAGTACATAGAGCATGTGCTTATATATGCATAGCATGTCTCTAAATAATATACACGTATTTGCTTGGAAGTAAAACTGACTATAGAAACAGGAGAGGGGGGATTTTCACTAAACATTCTTTTTTATATGCTTTTGGAATTTTTAACCCTATGAATGTTACCCTTTCAAAAAAAGTTTCCGAACAACTTTCTTAAACTGCTTTTCCTGGTGCCTTTTTCCTTCCACAATGGGGTGTGGGAAGAGAGTGTCAGTTGTCAACTCTCCCTACATATAGGGACTTAGATGTAAATATACATCTTGGAAAAGCTTACCCAGACTTCTCCCATTATGCTGAAGTGATGGGTTTCTAAAATTTTGTATTTTTTTAAAGATTTTATTTATTTTTAGTGAGAGGGGGGAGGAGAGAGGGACAGAAACATCAATGTGTGGCTGCCTCTCACACGCCCCCTACTAGGGGCCTGGCTTGCAACCCAGGCAGGTGCCTGACTGGGGATCAAACTGGAGGGTTTTTTTGTTTGCAGTCCTGTACTCAATCCACTGAGCCACACCACCCAGGACAAATTTTTTGTATTGTTTTTTAAAGCCCTAATAGAATGAACTGGCTCTGGCAGGGCAGGTCAGTTGGTTAGAGTGTTATCCCAACACGACGAGATTATGAGTTCGATTCCTGGTTAGGAAACAAACAAGCATCAACCAATGAATGCATACATAAGTGGAACAACAAATTGATGTTTCTTTCTCTTTCTCCCTCTCTCTAAAATCAATAAATAAAAAAGAATGACTTGGACTCCCTGGTCTGACACTTGGAGTCTCTCCACGACTTTACTCTGCCTTGAGATACCCCCCATAATTCATCCTGCAAGAGCTCCAGTGTTCTTTCCATTAAGAAGTTTCCCTGACCATACCACGTGAAGCATCAGTTTCTTCCCATCACAACTCTGATCTCAGTTTGCAATTGGGCACTGGTTGGACTGTCTATATCACTACATTCTGAGTTCCAAAAGGACAGAGCCACCACTGTTATCACCATATAGGTCTACTCAACTCCCCAGAGCAGGACCACACCAGCAGTCTCCAACTCTCAGAAGACCACACCACTTCTAAATGGTAGCCCACTGAATGTGAACCAAAAACAAAACTGGTTTTTGTAAAAACTATTACACACTTGAAAGTTTACACCTGTAGATCTTCATACTTGCTATTTATGCTGTTTCCAAACCTAGAATAGTATCCCCTCCCCACAGTCTTCCATTCATCTTCAGGTCTCAGTGCTAATGCTACTTCTCCCAAGAGGCCTTCCAATACCCTTCAGAACAGAAATTGTCCTACACCCTAACATGGATGAACCTCCCCTCCGAGGTTCTAGATAGTTGCCTCCCATGAAGGCATACACTGAACCTGCTGTGTCCCCAATAGATTTCCAGGGCTGACAGCATATGTGACTATTACATTTACATTAATAAAATTAAGTAAAATTTAAAATTTAGTTCCTGAGTCACACTAATAACAGTTTAAGTACTCAATCGCCACAAGTAGCTAGTAGTTCCAGTACTGGTCAGTGTAGACACAGGACATGTCCATCAATGCAGAAAGTTCTACTAGACAGTGCTGACTTAGAGATTATGAAGATTTCTGGCCAATGTGGCTCAGTTGGTTGGAGTGTCATCCCATAAAACAAAAGATCACGGGTTTAATTCCTGGTCAGGGCACACACTATGGTCTCTAGTCAGGGCACATATGAGAGCCAAGTAATCCATGTTTCTCTCCCCCCTCTCGTCCTTCCCTTCTCGCTAAAATCAATAAGCATGTTCTCAGGTGAGGATTTAAAAAAAAGAGATTATCATGAGGATACTGGCATTTCAAACAAAGAAAATGTCTAAACCCCCTCTCTTCCTGTTGGGAAAAAAATCACTTTTTCCTTAAACTTTAAAAGATGGAGAAAGTCAGCCCTGGCTGGTATAGCTCAGTGGATTGAGTGCAGGATGCGAACCAGGCATCGCAGGTTCAATTCCCAGTCGGGGCACATGCCTAGGTTGCAGGCTGTGGCCCCCAGCAACCGCACATTGATGTTTCTCTCTCTCTTTCTCCCTCCCTTCCCTCTCTAAAAATAAATAAATAAAATCTTAAAAAAAAAAAGAAAATAGACAGGGGGTGGTTAAGAATAGTATAGGAAATGGAGAAGCCAAAGAACTTATGTATATGACCCATGGACATGAACTAAGGTTGGGGGAATGCGGGTGGGAGGGGGTTGTGTAGGACAAAGGGGAATAAAGGTGGGAAAATGAGACAACTATAATAGCATAATCAATAAATACATTTAAAAAAAGATGGAGAAAGTCATCAGCATGTGCTAAAACACTGAATTTTCTCTGGATAATTTGAATGATTTCTTCAGTTGTTTTGTTTGTTTGTTTGTTTGTTTGTTTTTTAAGAGAAGCTCAACTCTGGGCAGACTGTGCTCTTCAAACAAAAAACAGTCCCAACAATAGTAGAGGCACAAGCAAAACAACACAGAAAATCTACCAATTCTTTATGCCTGTTTGTTATTTTCAAGAAAAAAAAAAAAAAAACCCCACAATACAGAAAGGAGCTGAATCCCTTCCTTTCAAAGCCAGTGGTAACTGAACCAAAGAGGAAATTAAATTTCACTGGTATTTCTTTTAAACCAAACCCCTCACACTTACTAAACTGCATAGTGATCCCAAAGCCATTTTCTCCTGTTTTCTAAAAAGTAGACTATTTTTGTAATTTCGCCATACTCATTTTTCCTTTTTAAATCCTAACCTAAATCAAGTCCTTGTTCACAAATACTAGAAAAACAATTCCATTTAGACTTCAGTTTTCCAATAAAGACGGAAAACTCAGTGTCAAACTTTAACTTCAAATACAGATGGAAAAAACAGTGTCAAACTTTTACCAGTTCTGTATGATTCCTGAATCTCAGGTTCTTATTTATTCTTCTGCAAGCCAGTACTGAGACTACATTAGCCCTGGTGCTGGAAGCAAAATAAGCAGGGGAGGTATTTTCTCATTTACTCAGCAAGAAAATTCCATGGATTTGGTTCTGTGTCAGATTCCTAACTATATCATCCCAAACCTCACTAATCTGTCCTAAGAGGTAGACGACATCTATATTTTCCCACAATTAAACAGTGAGAATAGCTGCTACAACCTGCTATAATGCAAGGAAACCACAGTAGCCCTCCATACAACACTAAAGTGAAATGAAAAAATCCTGAAGAAAAAAACCCATTTTAGAGATGAGACAACCCTCCCCTGCAACCTCACCAAAGCTCAGATGTAAAGTCACAGGCCCCAAGTCAGAGTTTATGAGCTGGGAGTCAAGCAAGATTCAGCGTCCACTCTGAGAGGAGGCCAGGGCTCCCGCCTTACTATGACACTGCCCACGCCCCATATAAAAAGCTCTGACATTTCCTTCAACTCTGAGTCATAGTTAGAAGGTTCTACTTTTAATCAGGTGACAGATACTCAAAATATTTTAATCCAAAGGAATTGAGTCAAGCTTATAGTCCATAATTGTCAAAGCAAGCTCCAATTATTTGATAGATTTCTATAGTTCCTGTGTGTCGTCATTCAGTTTTTAATCAAATACCAAATCCACTTTACTTAGATGTTGTACAATAGCCTCTCTACAGGCTATTATGAAGAATAGTCACTTAATTTTTCTTGTTATTTCATTGTTTATACTAACTGCACAATTCAATTATATACAAGTAATACAGTTTTGATTAGGAAAAAAAACCCAAAATATCTGGGGGTAAAGGGAAGCTTTTAAGTTATAAAAAGAATTTGCTTTATAAAAGAATTATACAATGCTATTAAACAGCTACAACTATTAAGAAACACCTACTGTATACAGTAAGGTACAGGTGTTGTTAGAAAGACTGGCAAATTCAGAGATTTTCTTTTTTTTTTAATATTTTCTACTTTTTGAGTTTCCTCTGATTTACTTTTTTATAAAGATTTTATTTATTTATTTTTAAAGAGGAAGGGAGGGAGAAAGAGAGAGAAACAATGTGCGGTTGCTGGGGGCTATGGCCTGCAACCCAGGCATGTGCCCTGACTGGGAATCGAACCTGCGATGCTTTGGTTCGCAGCCCGCACTCAATCCACTGAGCTACGCCAGCCAGGGCAAATTCAGAGATTTTCAAACAGTAGCAGATTGGGCACCTAAAAATAAGAAAGTCACATTTAATCAAGTGAAATTTTCTGTCACCATTAGATTTTACTATTCTTAGCTATGGTTCAACTAAACATTCTTTTGATTAATTGAAATGAAACACGGGGGAAAATGTCACATGGGATGCTATCCAAGTCTTTCTAAGGGTGACGTTTAAAAAGAAAGAATTCAACTTTTAGATACAGAGTTCAAAAATAGCCTTGCTTCCCAAATTTAGAACCAGAAAATACCCTAAAAGCAGTTTTTCAAAGGCAGTAACAATCATTCTCAAAATTGTCTAAGAACCTGGAAAACAAAAAAACCACTTTTGCTTTTCTTGCACCCTCTTCCATGTCCAAACAACCCTCCACCAAATCTGAATTAGCCACTTCTCTTCCAAAGGTCTGTTCTGTTCCCACTGGACTCTGTGCATGACTCCATCCCAGCCCTCCTGTCAAGTGATCACAGCCTCCAAGTGAAGATGAATATACAAAAGATCCCCCACCAAGCACTGGTGGAAGGCGTACACTTTGGCACTAGTAATATGCTGCAATGTAAGCATGTTCCTGAAAGTTAAGCTTAAGACAGAATAGTGAAAGTGTGGAATCCCTTCCCCCAGTTAATGCAGGGGTTGTGGACAAGCATGCCCAACCCAAGGGGCCATTAGCCATGGAATGGAATTCTGAAGAGGGAGGCACCAGTAGAAAAAGGCCTCAGAGTGAGCAGGAGCAACATCAGGCACATATGTTGAAAACCAGAGGGCATGGCCAGATATTTGAGAGCTTATGAGATACTATCTGGGAAAACCAGAGAAGACACAGGTGAGAGCTACGAGACATCACAACCACATAGACAAAACTGTTCTGTGTGGCCAGAGTGTCTTTGCCAACAATAATGAGGAGACATAGAAAACCAGCAGGCTCCCTAACTACCTGGCTCCTTGCTCTGGCCCAGTAGGAGAGGCCCAGGGGGCACCAGAGTCCAGGGGTACAAGGGACCCGCCAGGCTACCCCTGGTGCATGCTTCTCTTAGCCAAGGCCCTTCACCATCCTCAAGGTCTGTCTAAGATGTTACCCCTCACTCAGACACCTAGCCCTAGGTTTCTGCACACAGGAGCATTCAGTAAACAGTGGGGGTATAAATGAAGCCCTCTTGGAGTTGCCCCTTCTGACTCATGCATTTAGCATTTGATCATATTTGATGACTTTTATATTCTTTTTCAAGTTCTGCCTCTGAGTCTTATCTTAACACAGTTCTAAGCTACTCAAAGACACTGATCAGAATCCTTTTGTACACTGCTACTGCCTAATAGGTACCTCAGACTGAATTGCAATATACTCAGTAAAGAAACAGAATCACATATTCACCTGATATTTAGTCCATGAAATACAATTCAAAATTAGTAAGAATTCTCAGAACATGTCACACTACTTGAGTTTTTGCAATTTTAGAATTTTATGGGCATTTGTTCCTATTAAAAAAATACAGTTGAAGGGGAGTGGGAGGGATGGAACTGTAATAGCATAATCAATAAAATTTAAAAAAATACAGTTGAAAATGGAGGCAAAAATCAATAGTAGTGATTATATCATTCTCGGCTATATACTCACTGAACAGGCTTACACTACAACACATCTGTCGGCCTATGGCCCTGTGTGGGTATGCATACAAGGCTGCTGTTGGTTTCAGAAGCATCAACAAGCAAGTCTCTAATCCAATCAAATGAGCACTTCTAGTGAGTTTGGAGTACAGGGCACACCCACCTTCCCTAGTAAGGACAGTGCCAGCTGTCATGCACTGAGCATTATTTACTTCACACCAGGCACTTTTCACACATTATCTCATTTTACCCTCAAAACCACCTTTTTGAAATGGGAATGGTTATTATTGTATCTATATTTTACAGACAAGGAAACTGAGGCTCAAGGAGCTGATGTAACTTTGACCAGGGTCAAAGAGGGAAAGGAAAGTGACACCCACTTGGCTTGGCTCCAAAGCCAGTGCTTTCACACCCTTTGCTATCCACACCATGGCCTGTGGTGCTACCACCAAGAACTGCCCGAATAGCCTGTAAGAGCCCCAAATAGGCCCTGCCAGAACACTCCTATGGCCAGCCAGGTTGGTCCATCCGTGAAAATGCACAGGTGTACGTCTGTATTTCAATAGAAATCAGGATTAGGATAAACAGATCCTAAGATTTGTGGCAATTAACTTAAAAGCACAATCTTGTGAGAAAAAAAAATGAGAACTTTGAAAAATAAATACTGTATATTAGTTCACTCATTCCCTCAACTATTTCTGGAGGGCCTGGCCTGTATCGGGCACCGCTCCCAGAAACAGGAAACATGGCTATGAAAAGCTCTCACAAGCTGCTGTGGAGCTGCTCACCTCCAAGTTTCACTGCAAGGTGTGGGCAGAAGATGGCAAAGGAAGAAGGAAATACTGCATGAGCCACTGGAATCAACAAAAAGCAAAACAACAAGCAAAGTAACAAAACAAACACCTTAATTTAACTGTTTTTGTTAAACTTACCCGACTTTAAATGAAGCAGTACATAAAAATGTTACAGAACAATAAAGAGGGGCTCCCTGCATTCTTGGAAGTGGCTCCAGACTGCATGGCTTCCCCCTGGGGCTCACTGGGCTCAAGGGCTTATCACCCCTGCTCCCCACGCTTGAGGGTCAACAGTCAGAGCAGCCCACAGTAGGTGCTCAAAACACCTGTGCTGCTGCTATTTGACAGATCTGTCCTCGAAGTCATCAGGGACAACTGAGACTAGGGCAACCCTGACAGCCCAGTGCTCCCAATGGATTTTCAGAGCATTAGTTCCACATTACATTAGGGCCCCTCAGTGTGGCCCAGGGGCCAGACTGTAGTTTTATTGGTACACAGCCACACCCACTGCTGTAGTACCATCCAAGGCTGCCCTCTAAAATGGCAGCACCGAGTACATGTAACAGAGACCATAGGGCCCACAAAGCCAAAAATATGTCCTCTGGCCCTAAAGCCAAAAATATGTCCACTAGCCCTTTACATAAAATTTGCCCAACGATGTACGAGGAGGGACCCCCTGCAAAAAACAGAATTTATTTATTAAAAAAAGTGTATTTATCCTTACATGTTAACTTCAGTCACCTTCAAAGTACTCTCCATTTGATGCAATAATTGAGACTTTCTTCCACTGCTCAAAACAGTAGATTTTGATGCCTTTTAGTGCTTCTGCCATTTTTCGTTTCACCTCTTCCCCAACAGCAAAACATTTCCCTTTGAGGACTTTTTTCATTAGAGGGAAACAAACAAAAAAGGTTGCTCCAGGCAAGATCAGGTGAATAGGGAGGGTAGGGCATGTGGGTCATGCCATTTTTGGTCAAAAATTGCTGCACACTCAAGTGAGGTGCAGGCAGGTGCACTTGTAAATCACCCATCATGAAATGGGCAAAGGCACTGAAAGAGTATTCAAAAAAAAAAAAAAAACCACCGAAGCTGAATACAGCCTCTCACAACACTGCCAGTTGGTACACGGATACAGATGGGTTCCTAGAACACTCACCTATTTGGGGAGGCCTGTACTACAAGGGACCCGCCCTCCAGAAGATAATTCTGGTTTTTTGGGGGGATCCCCCTTGTATTAGATAAAAAAGGCTTGGGAATGGTGCAAACTACAGCCCCTCTCTCTAAGACACAGCCCATCAGTACTCAATGGTTCTGGGAAGGCCTGCACCTTAAGTTCCTTGCCTATTCCCAACCTCATCTGAGAAACACCTCTTCACATGGACTAGTTTCTTGGACTATATATACTCAAAGTGCTGGTTTGAATAAGATAAAGAGGTGGTGTCCTGACTAATGTTACCCTAAGAACTGAACTGGCTTAATGCAAGCTTTCCTAATCTTGCTTTACACAAGAGGTACATTTCATCTTAACAAGGAAAAGCATACTTTAACAAAATCATTTTTAACTTTTATTTTCAAACACCATAAATAAAAATACAAAGTTGGCACTTATATAGCCCCAAGTAATAGCATACTCTGTCATAAAACCACAATGACACAAGTCAGAGTGTTAAAAACACTGGCTAACAATCTAAGCATCAACTTGCTACAGTAGGATTACATCTCAGTCTCTTTATAACTCATTCTCAATTATGTTTAAGAATTACAGAATCAAATCCAAACATTAAACAGGAATGATTCTCAACCTTTTGATCAACTGCCAAGGCACCTTTGTGGGATTCATACTCATCCACCATCACCCCTGAGGAACTTCAAACAAAACTACTGTTCTCACCTGTTATTCGAAAGCCCCTACTTTTTTAAAAGGTAAAAGCAAAACAAAGTCATGACAAGCCCTAGCCCTAGACGTCTCTACAAACTTGCTTTTCCTTACCTAAAGCTTAGTTAAGAGATAAAATAATTTGACTGATCCTCAATTATTCACTGCAATAACCACAAAGGTGAGACCACACAGTGTAGGCTTGGGCTGCCAGAACCAGAGGGGAGTTCCTGCCTGGAGGCCCTGGCAGGAAGAACACACCTCCTACTGCCCCAGAGTGGCTACAAATGTTCCCCAAAGGGATTTCATTCACTTGATGGAGTTACATAACTGAAAGTTGCTAACTACTACAATCTAGGTTCAATTATGTCCTGATTCAAGCAAATTCCACATTTATGGATATAGATTTTTTAAATAAATATACTATGTTGACCTATTTAATGATCTACGTTTGGTTCAAGTTTTGATCCTCTGCTACTGTGGGCAGATTACCTCTCTCAAGTATGGTTCCTCACCTAAAAGCAGCAGGAATAGTGTTTCCCCTTCCTACCTCATAGGATGCTGTGAGGACCAATCTGATGGAAAGAAAAGCATTCTGATATGTAAAGCAAAGCACATTAAAAAAATATATATATCATTTTGTTGTTAAAGGTATTTTGGTTGACAGCCATATTTACCACAAGCTTTCTTTAAATACAGTTTTCTACTGCATTCACAGGGATTCACATTATAAAATGTAATCACAGCTACTTAGGGACACTTATATAGATGAAATAAATATATCTTCAATTTTTATAAGGCAGTCTTATTAAACTTTTTAATAAAGTCTTTCTTATATGTAAATTTAGCCTCAAGCTGACAAAAAAAAAAAAAAAAAAAAAAGCCTACTGCTTGCCTGGATATTTATTTCTCCTACACTGTTAAATCATGTATCCCTGCTGTTGAAAGACTAATATGCTGTTATAATTTGGACATATTAAATAAAGAAGTTTCCAAAACACACAACTAACTACATACTGGTAACACAAAGTCCTTCTACTTCTTATAAAGGGTGCCAAGTAAAGGAAGACTACAGTTGTAACAAAGTGTTTAATCCTTCAATGTAAAAGAAGAAAATGCTACTTCAACATCTGATACCATCAAATTCTGTGTCACTCCTGAGCGGAGGTTTGGAGGTTTGGACTGGGTGGGAAGTACAGTTTTTCCTTCTTCCTCTTGCTGCCTTCCCTTGGGGTGAATTCCCTATTTATACACCACCTCTGCAGCCTCTCCTCAGAAGCCTTTCCTGACCTCTCCTGCCTGTCTTAGGTGGAGAAGGCATTATCACCTAAGATGCTGCCTTACTTCAACTGTAGAGTGTTTTATGCACATCCACCCTCCTTCTAGACTGCAAGTGCCCACCAGGCAGCACTCTAGCTGGTAAGCTCCTCAATGAGCAGGGATTCTGTTCTTTTGGCCAATTGCCAGCCCCCAGACTCATCTAACAGACACCAATGGTTCCACAGACCAGTTCCCACAGACATGTACTGCATTGTGACAGTCCAAATGGCTGTCTCTTGTTTCTCAGGCCACCAAGGCCTCCTCCCAATCCCCCTAGCCCCTCAACTCTGCCCATGCACAAAGATCCCCTCCCTCAACAGGAGTAGGGGAACACACCTTGCTCCAGTTGGCCCTACTTTCTCTTAGAAGGCTCAAATACACATTCCTTCACTAAAATAAGATTGAGTCTCTCAAGAATGTTACTCCCAGGTCTTCACACTTGTCATTCACATTTTCCCATCCAACCAAATGCCTTCACTCCTTTGATTGTATGTAATGTTAAGTCTATTAGTTCTTTGTTTGCTTAATTTATGTCCTGAAGATCTGTTTTAGACTAGTAGTTACAAAAGACAAGGTTGTATCTTATTTAATATGCTCAGCGATCCCTTCCTTGGCCACCCACACTAATGTACCCTTCTAGGATAATGTAATACGATCAATGTGTGAATTTTATTTTTTGGATTATTTAAATCAGAACTATTAAAAACTGACATCTTCTTTTCACATTTGGAAAAGTAAAAGAGCCGCCATACCTTACCAGGATCGAAACTGGAAAGCAAGGAGGGAAAAGTGGGCAAAAACTGAAAATCCTTTCTGACAAATTTCATTGTGATTATAGCAGCACACTAAATAGCTGACCTTCTAAGTAACAGAGCTACTCATAAGGCCATCCTTTTGGCTCTATCTTGGAAACAGCTAGATGTATATAGTAGTACAAGCCTTTTTGTTATGTTACTAATTTCTTCCTCTGTATAAAACAAGATCTACAATAACCTCATTCAACAATAGCAAAGCTGCAAAGCCATCCAAAAAGTTATCAGCCTCAGAGGACAAGCTTCAAAGCTGAACTTCCTGGTATGATCTACATTTCACACGAGTGAAGACTTTTCACTCAAACATGGCAAGATTAATGAAGCAAAGATCTGTTCTGCAGTAAAAGGGCATTTAAATCACAGCTGTTTCTACATTTCTCAGTTCAGATAGTTGATTTTACAAAATTAACATCAAACTCAACTCTATCAGTTTTTAGAAGTATTATTAGAGACTTTTATATTCCATGAGACTTATTTACTCCTCCCCACTGTTCAACAAATTCCATTTTAATTAGATGAGACTCTCCTTATAACATTTTTAAAAATTGTTTTTCCCACATCTACATTAACTAATACTCTAGGAATTGTATTAAAACCAAAGCCACAAAATTCAGGTTTTGTTTCAACAGTAGGAAGAGATTTTTAAACCACTAGTACAATAGAAACATGCTGGTGGTCAGTCACAGAAACATTTGCAGAAGCTGAACAGCTGTGTCTACTGCAAATCTGAAGGGACTGCCGCAGCAATGTAATTCAATTTGGACCCATTCATTATAAACTGGTTTTCAGATGTTGTTACTGCACAATTGTACTGGAGAAATGCAAGCTGCACCCGAAACAGAACTGTTCCCGAGCAGCGACAAGTTTTTACTGCAAAAGAGAGCTCTAAAAGAGGAAATACAACTAGTTCATAATGTGAACCAGCCCAGAAGAACCCTGAATTACTTAATGAATAGACAACTAAAATACTACTTTTAAGCAACCGATATGATTATCTAATAAACTTTTTAAGGAAACTGTTTAATGAGAAAAAGATGATTTATTCAGCATCCTGCTAAAAGAATTTTTTAGAAAAATCGTCATTTCTGCATTCCTTAACATAGTTTGTACGCCTCTACACTGTAAAATCAACATGAGCTCAAATGGTGATTGCAGCCCAAATGAACCTATTCAACTATTTTTGAAGTCATACTTCTGTGAACTTAAATACACCATCGCAATTTTCAGAAGATCTTGCTAACGAAGTTTGGGGCTGTGAAAAATGAAGTGATTTAGGTGATCAAACAAGAGTTTTCAAATATACTCCAAGAAACTTCTCAGTCGTAACTTCCATGCTGGCCGCTGCGTTGTGAATATGACACCAATTGCGAAAATACTTGGGGATTCTCTTTCTGTTGTACTATTTCCTTCTCTAGCTATCAAACTTACCCTCTGCTGTCACCCCTCCAGACAGCCACGCGTGTGTTGACACACGGCGGCAGGGGCATCCGCCACGCAAAATAAATATGCTTCACTTTACTTTTTTTCCCTGGAAGTACCACTAGGTTTCCACGCGAGGAGGGCTCACCAACTCCGGGAAACCCGAGTGCACCTGGACATGAGGCCCCCCACTCGGGCCCCACGACAGTCTCCCCACAAACTTCCCCTCTCCCGCGGGGCTCCGGGGGAAGAGGCTGCGCCGGCCGCCGCTGGGGGGGGGGGGCGGGGGGGGAGGTGGCTGCGCAGGCCCACGGCCGAGTTCGGTTCTCCAGGGGCACTCACCTTCGGGGGTGGGGTCTGACAGCGACCCCCGTGGCCCCCGCCCCCCGACTGGCCCCCTCCTCACCTGTGCTGTCATTCGCCGAGAAGCCGGGCGAGCTGAGTTTGGCTCGTTTGGGGTTGGGCGGTCCGTCCAGCAAGTTCTCGGCCATTTTCACCTGCTCGCCGAAACAGCCCCGAGAGCGGACGGCGGGGCCGGCGATGGCTCTGGAGCGAGGGTCGGCGCCGGCCTTGGCCGGCTACGAGCGGAGAGGAGCGAGCGCGAGCAGCGAGCAGCGAGCGAACACGGAGGGAGAGGGAGGGCGCTGGGCGCAAGGCCGGGTGGGGGAGGCGGCGGCCAAATCTCAGCCACAGCCACAGCAACAGCGCCCCGCAGCGCTCACCGCCCGCCCCCGGCCGCCGCCGCCACCGCCGCCGCCGCCGCCGCCGGCCGCGGCCCCCTCATCCCCTGCCCGCCTCCCGAGCGCGACACTCCGCGGCGGGGGCGCCCAGGCGGCCTGGCCGCCCCCCCGGGCCCGGCTGGTAGCGACGGCGCCCGGCCGGCCGGCTTAGGCAGTCCCCAGGAACATGGTGCCGCCGCCGCGCCGCCGCCTCGCTACCCCCCCCCCGCGCCCCACTTAATTAATTCGCTCGCGGCCCGACGACCTGGGGGCTCCGGGCTCCACTCCCCGCCCGCGGCCCGCCGCTGCCGCCGTAAGGAAAAACAATGCGCGAAGCGGAGCCGCCGCCGCCGCGCCCCCCCACCCCCCGTTCCGCCGCCGCCGCCGCCGCTGCCGCCGCCGCCGCCGCGGCTCCGGGAGGCCGAGCCGAGAGGGGAGCGGGGCCGCCGGAGCGGGCGCCGAGGGCCGGGCGGAGCGGGACGGCCGGGCGGAGCGGGGTGTGCGGGCAGTTGTAGGGCCCGGGACCGGCGGGGCCGAGTAGATCGCGCTCGAAGCCCCGGTCGGGTCCGCGACAAGATGGCGGCTGTTGATTCCTCAATTAAAAAAAAAAAGAAAGTTTTTTTTCTTCTCTTTCCAGAGCCTGAACGGGGAGGGGGAGGGGGCGGGGCACGCCGGTGCGTCACCCCCCGCGGCGTCACCACGCACAGCCCCCGCTCCGCCCCCTCCACCTGCGCCGGCCTTGGCGGAAAGAACCGAATGCGCTCGGGCAGAAGGGCCGAAGGCTCTGCCGCGGTGTGACAGGCGGTAGGGCGGCGGAGCGGCTAGCTGCAGGGCGGTGGCTGGGCCTGCGGGACCCCCGGCGCCTGGTCGGGCCGCTACTTTTGTTCAGACCACTGCTGGACTGCGGGCCCGTCTAGAGCTGGAGGCGGCTGCCTGGCCGCGGACCGGACCTCCGAGCGCGCAGCCGGCGCCGGCCAGGCCCGTCTGTCCCTCTGGGGAGACTTCCCGGTCCTGGCAACTCACTTCCCTGCCACCAACGTCAGGGGGGACCCGAACGAGGCCTAGTCACTTTCCCTTGCCGGATCCCTCCGGTCTGCCTGCGAACTTGTGCAGATGAGAAAACTGAGGCAGTAAGCGGCAGGGCTGGGATTCGAACAACCCTCACCCTTAAAGTGAAGTGAGGCGGACAAAAAACTCCTAAGCTCCTGTTCCCGAGCCCAAGGCGATGGGATCCTCACAGCTGACACCCTCACCTAGGGTGGGGCGCGGCCAGCTGCGCCGGGCCCAGAAGTCCCCTTATGTCGGGGCTTAGGGCCCCAACAACAACTTTGGGAACTCCGTAGGTGCTCCGGACGGGCTTCAGGGTCCCAGGGAGACCGGCTTGTGTGGCCACTCCCCGCAAGGCAATACGGCAAAAATCTAAAGTGTTTGCATCTCAGTTTTAATCTGCTCCTCAAAACTTGCGGTCGCCTCATCCCAAAGTGCTGAAAGGTATCACCAACAACACGGTTTCCTAAGTCAGAAACCTTTAAGTCAGCGCGGAGTCCTCCCTCCCTCTCCACCCACCAGGAATTCAGTCTCCCCACGTCCTTTACCTGGGCAAATGGCTCTTCCTCCCCATCGCAGTGCCCCAGAGTCGTCCAGCATCACCTGGTGACTACGGTGAAAGCTTAGCACTTAAATGTCTTTTGCACTCCACATTTCTCCCCACGGAGCACCACAGTTAACTTCCTGGGAAAAGAGGGAAAGAACTGTTTAAAACAAATTGCTGCTACACGTGGGGAAATACACACACACACACACACACACACTTTATTTTTCCTCTTTTTTTAATTATTTTTTTTTATTTTACTTCTTCATTTTTAGAGAAAGTGGAAGAGAAGGAGAGAAACATCAATGTGTTCGAGAGTCATCCATTGGTTGCCTCTCACATGTCCCCAACAGGGTCATGGCCCACAACCCAGGCAGGTACCCCAACCAGGAATCCAACCAGTGACCTTGGTTCACAGGCCAATGCTCAATCCACTGGGCTACACCAGCCAGAGCTAACCTCCTTTAAAAAACATGTACAGTCAGTTTAAAATACAAGGCGAGGCAAAAAATAGGTTTACAGTTGTGAATATGTAAATCATAGAGTTTATTCGTATATAATTTATCAGTTATTATTTTCCATGTGAACAACTGTAAACCTACTTTTGCCCCACTCTCTGTGTGTGTGCGTGTACCTATATATCAGAAAAGATTGTTTTCCAGTGTCAAGACTGAGTGACCTTTTTACTTTTTTCTAATTACATTGCACAGAATCTTGTGCTGCCCCCACTCCTTTCTTGTGTCTTTCTCTTCAACTTTCTATCCCTGATTTCACCATCACCTCCTCACACCCACTAAGCCACCAGGAAATTCTCATCATTCAGGCCTTTTTATACAGGGTCTGACACAAATAACATCCCTTTTTTATGGGCTGATAATCTATACCAAGTCTTTTATTACAAAATCATAAGCATGTAATTCTTTAACATAACAATATCATACTCAAGCACACTATATGACATTTCAGGTGAAATGTTCAAATTGCTGTCCATCTCGTGCAAGACATTCACATACCCTACCAACTGCACTCAATGGCATTTCTTCTGCTGGACCCTGTACTCTTGCAAATGCTATTCTCTATGCTGAGAATACATATGCCTGGCAAACCCCAACTCCAAGACCTGGTTCAGATGTCATCTATTCCAGGAAGCCCTCCTAACCCACTTGAAGACTCCCACAGCACTCTGGGCATACCTCTGTGAGGGCACATCTCACAATGAGTCATTACTTTTTTTACCCATCAAATATTCCCTGTGATTCTCTTGAGGTCACTGCCACTTTGCTAATCTTTTGGGCAAAGAATAAAGAAATAAATTCCTATATATTCAAGGAGGCCAAATAGCAAGTCCTGGAAACCATAAACAGAAGTATGCAATAAGTCAATTTGCACAGCAAGACAGGAAGTGTATAGAGTCACAGTGACACAGGGCTGGCAGCACCCTGTATCAGAATGTGGCATGTGTGTCCCTTTTACTACGAATTTGTGAGCTCCTTGAGGGCACAGACCATGTCTTAACTATAGTACAGTACCTTCTAAGAAGTAGGTTTGTAAAATTTGATGAATGAACACTGTCAGATCCTCCTCAGTCCTGGAGTCCTCCAGGCCCTAAGAAGTGTGGGCCCTAGCCCAAGGCAGCTCCAGACTACTACCCCACAGATGGGACACGTCAGGTCACTGAGAAGCCTCAGTCAGGGCTTGCCTTGGTTCAGTAGTGTCACTATCTGGCCCTTGGGGGCCCTCAGTAAGTGGTTTGAACAGCTATGTGCACATGAGCTCACACACACCCCACAGATGGGACACGTCAGGTCACTGAGAAGCCTCAGTCAGGGCTTGCCTTGGTTCAGTAGTGTCACTATCTTGCCCTTGGGGGGCCTCAGTAAATGGTTTGCACAGCCATGTGCACATAAGCTCACACACACCCCCTCTCCCCGTCGCGTCAGTGGGCAGCTATGGCATGGGTCATGCCCCATTTTACAGAGGGGGAAACTGAGGGGACTCAGTCCCAATGACTCAGAGGTAAATGACCTGGATATATCAGGGCCAGGCCCAAAACACAGGTTTTCAAACTCAACCCCATGTTCCTCCTGCCTAACCGTGCTGAACACTAAAACATACCTGCTCTGAAGTCCCTTTTTCTATCACATTTGTATCACTTTGATCAATTCTTCTGGTATTTCCTGATATCTGCTTTTCTCTTTTCTATTTCTTTTCCCCGTGGTCAGATTCTCATTCGAGAACACTGTGCTCAGACACTGATGGGGGCATAGCAAGGAAGGAGGTATGGTTCCTGCCTGTGTACACTTAGCTGGGGATCAAGGTTGACACAGATGAAAGGGATTCAACACCGTTGAGTGCCTCCTGTGTGCCATGCCACTCCGCTGCATGCTGCACTTGGATCAGCATTTCCCACAATCCTGGAAGGAAATATCACTGTCCTTATTTTATAGATGAAAAAATAAGGCCCAGAGGAGAGCAAGTCATTCAGTCAGTAAGGGGCTCAACTGGGCTACAAACCTAAGGCTAGCTGCTTTTTCCACAGAGCTCACCCTCTCCAGCCTCAGAGGCCATAAGAGCAAAGAATCCTCAATTACAGAGTGCTTAGGGGCAGAGAGAATGAAGTGGAGAGGAACAAGAAGTAGAAATAAATCAGGAAATATTTCCTTGGAAAAGTTCATCTGAATCCATCAGCTGATAAACATAATGTCTTATATCTACACAATGGAATATTATTCAGCCACACAAGGAATTTAGTATGTACTAATACATGTTACAATGTGGATGAACCTTGAAAACGTTATGCTCAGTGAAAGAAACCAGTCACCAAAGACCTTGTATGATTCCATTTATATGAAATGTCCAAAATAGGCAAACTCATAGAGGCAGAGAGTAGAGCAGCAGTTGCAATGGGCTGGGGAGAGGCAGAAGATAGTGGATAGTAGCTAAAGGATATGGGGTTTCTGTTTGGGGTGTTGAACCGTTATAAAATTAATGGTGATGATAGCTGCACAACTCTGAACATAATAAAAACTATTGAAATGTACATTTTGAATGGGTGACTTGTATCTCAATAAAGCTTGTTTTTAACAGTTGATTTAGAAAGAAGGAAGAAAGACCAGGAATGACAGAGGGAGCCCCTGTCTTCCTGCTAGCAGAAGGAAACAAGTCAGGGGCCTAGCTGGGAGAGCACACAGGGATCTGCTTAGTGGCACAAAGAGGAGGAGTCCAGTAGGCAAGGATCTGATGTGATTGGGATTTCCCAACTTGGGGGCTGAGGGATGAATTGGTAGGTACAAAACAGAGACTGAGATTCCCAGGTTGAACTGGTAAGAGAGGAAATTGAGCAGGGAAAGACTTTCCCAGAAAACTCCAACTGCATAACCAGCCGCCTGCTGCCTCGGGCCCAGTGGACACCTTTCATTCAGTGGGCCTCAACTCTCTCCCCACACACCAGCTCCCCTTTACCCCAGTGCTCTGCATCCCATACACACCCCCTTCTCTCTTCTGTGGCCTAACTTCCCACCACTCTTCTGAACCTTTAATCTCTTACCCCTCCCCCAGGGGCTTCTTCTCAATAAAC
This sequence comes from Tonatia bakeri, assembly GCA_004024845.1. Lineage (NCBI taxonomy): Eukaryota > Metazoa > Chordata > Mammalia > Chiroptera > Phyllostomidae > Tonatia > Tonatia bakeri. Next base: position 3,170 of record PVIA01014665.1, on the reverse strand, counting down.
ACAGTCTCCACAGTTAACGCTGACACCACTCCATCTTTTCCATTCCCAGCCAGGCTGCTTCCCCAAGTTGTCTACATTAGCCCAATTTGTTTCCTCTTTTCCCATTCATTGCTTTTATTTTTACTCATGAAAATCTCAAACAAGTTGTAGAAAATAATACATAGACACTTGTGTCTACATTGTTGAGGTAGGCAATGTTAATATTCTGCCACATTGACTTCAGATCTTTATTTTTCTTATTAAAGAAATAACGTGTCTGAGATAGAGCTGAAGCCACCCCCCTTTTCCTGCCTCGCTTCCCAAAGTCGCCACTTTCCTTAAGTTCATGTGTATCATTACCGTATAGATGTGTATTTTTGTTAAGTCAAACTATATGAAACTGCCAATACTTGACTGGTTTTTATCCCATCCAACATAACAACCATTGCATGTTGTACAGACTTTGATTTCAACAAGTTAAAATAATGAGACAACTGGAAATTGAAACATTGACTGGTATGGAATGGTAAGAAATTATTGTTAATTTGATTAGGTTGATAATATCTTTCTATATACACTATATATTATATATTTTCAAATAGGCCTTATATTTTAGAAGCATAGACTGAGGTATTTATAGATGGGATAATGTGATGCTTGGGAGGAGTAGATGGGAAAACAGATCAAACCAGAGTGGCCAGGAATTGATGGTTATGAAAGCTGAGTGATGGGCATGTGAAGATTCATTATATGATTTGGCATACTTTGTGTATTTTCAAACTCCCCACAAGTTTTTAAACTGTTGAAATATTGAGTCTTTCCCCCCACAAACATGATATAGCTATTCATTTTTTTATACTTTATTCTATCTTATAATGAAGTTTTATAGTTTTTTCCATAAGGTCCTACACATCTTTGGCTGATCTGATAAGTTTGCTAAAGCTCTCTTATTAGTTCCAACAACACTAATAATTTTTCTCTAGAATCACTTGGATTTTCTACGTAGGTCATCAGATCATGTGTTAAAAAATAAAAGAATGAAATTTTTGTTTCTTCTGTCCAATACTCATAATTTCCATTTCTTCGTCTTATTATACACTACTGGCTAGAATCTCTAGAATAATGTTGAATACAAATAGTGATGGATGCATCTATGTCTTATTACTGACTTGAGTAAGAATGAAGGTTTTTGTAGGCTTATTCATTCATTCCACAAATATTCATTGAGCACCTATGATGTGCCAGGCACTGAACTAGGCACTTAGGATACAATGATGAACAAAACAAAGGTCCCTGCCCTCACGGCCTTACATTTTAGCAGGCAGAGCAATAACTATGCTCTTATTTTTCCCAATGTAATCAATGAGTAAAGCTACAGTATATGTGAAAAGGTGATAAGTACTATGCAGAAAAGTAATACAGTAGGTTAAGAAGGATTCAGAGTGTCAGTACAGAGACAGGTGCAATTTTAAATATGGTGATAGAATCAGTTAATCTTTGCTTAGAAAATAATACTGGAGCAAAGATGGGAAGGTTGAAAGTTGTGGTGCGTGTGAATTTCCAGGAAAGAGCTCTCCAGGGGCAGGGCTCAGTTAGCTAGCATGTGACCCTGCAACACTAATATCATTGGCTGTTTGAAGATGAGAAAAAAGGCAAGTGAGGTTGAAGTGGCTGGGCAGGCGAAGGAGAAGGAGATGAGGTGACAGAGGAAATGAATGAGGGTGGGAGCTGATGGTGGAGGTATTGACTCTATTCTTGGATCTCCTCCTGTTTTTTTATTTTATTAAAAAAAAATCTCATTCTGTATAGCATCTGACTTCAACAATATTTAGGTCCTCTGGGGACCTTCAATCCAGAAATACTGTCCCTTTCCATTGTTCATTATCCCCTTAGGGTCCCCTTTTCCTTTCCTACCCAGCTTAAATTCCATGGTCAGCTGTCACTAACACTGCCCTGCGCACACGCTCCCTTTTCCTCTCTCACATTATTGTACTTGTTTGATTGACAAAACCACCACTGGAGTAACTCTAGCCTCCTGCCCTCTTTTCATTTGCACCTGAGTTGCACTTGGCTGGGGAAAAAAGCATGTGACAGACTGGTTTTGCTTTAATTAGTGATCACAATCTTGAATGCATGCTTACTGCCACTGGGCAATCATACTGTAATTCCGCAGTCTTTCACTCTCCCACTTTCCTCCCCTCAAAACTCTAACACCTCCTTCCCCATCCTTACTCTCAGCTGATGACTTCTTACTACTTTGCTGAGAAAATTTAACCCACTACAAGAGAACTTCTTGGCACATATGTCCCGAGTCACATTCACCCACAAACTTGCATTAGTGCCTGTATACCTATCAGCCTTCTTGCTGGTGCTGATACCTAAAGTCAATTTCTCCACTTCTGAACTCTCAAGATCCATCTTCCTTTTTGCCTGCTCAAGTTCATATCTCCAAAAACTCTGACCTATGTCATCAATTTCCCTGTCCACTAGATCATTCCCTTCTGCATAACTATGCTCTTATTTTTCCCATTTAAAAAAAGAAAGGGAAAGCCCTTCTCTTAACTTCATTTTCCATCAGTTACTACCCATGTTTCAGCTTCATTTTGCTGCAAAACTCCTCTTAAGAATTGTTCGTACAGGTAGTATCCTATTTCTTTCCTCCAATTTTCTTTCTTTAATTCCACGTACCCATCTACCTTCCTATGTGGTTGTCCTTTTACTTCAACACGCATTAATAGATCTCATCTAATAATATTATTATTTAAATAGTCAATTGTTTTTATAGTGAATTAGACAGAGAAACAAGATCTTTTATGTTTATCCTCTTATTTACTATTTTCAGTGCTCTTCATTTCTTCCCATAGATCTGGGTTTCCATTGAGAATCATTTATTTGAAGCCTGAAAGATATCCTTTCAGCATTTCTTAACATTTGCAGGTCTACTGGCAACAAAATCTCTCAGCTTTTGTTGATTTGAAAATGAATTTCTTTCAATTGAAACAGTAATTAAAAAACTCCCAACACACAAAAGCCCTGGACCAGATGGTTTCACAGGAGAATTCTACAAAGCATTTAAGGAAGAGCTAATCCCTATCTTGCACAGACTATTCCAAAAAATTCAAAAAGATGGAAGACTCCCATACTCTTTTTATGAGGCCAACATCATCCTAATTCCAAAACTAGATAAGGAC
>PVIA01014664.1:0-26033 GCA_004024845.1 Tonatia bakeri | reverse complement strand
GAGGTGTTCCTTTCCATCCCCCTAGCCCAGAGCATGGCCATAGCTATTTAGCATATTCAGGCCACCAGCCCAAGGCTATAGGTATGTTAAATAACCATGCCATGGATTAGCTGCAAAGCTGCCCTGCACGTTCTTGCTCTGTGTGCCCCTTCCCCCAACTCACACCTGTGGTGGGGGGGGAGAGGTAAAAAAAAACATCTTAGAATCTCTGGACACCTTGAGTTCTGGGCCCCATTTCAAATGTCCATTTGGGGTCCCCCCTCTTGGCTGCACCCTGTAACACTTCCTGTATGTGCCCCAGCTGGGATTGAACCCACAACCTAGGTATGTGCCCTGATCAGGGATCAAACCTGCAGCCTTTTGGTGTATGGGACAATGCTCCAACCAACTGAGCCACCTGGCTAGTGCCATTCATTTATTAAAAGAATATTCATTGAGTAGATTCCGAGTGCCAAGCACTGTGTGAAAACTCAAGGATGTATTGGTGAACAACCCCCTTCAAGACAGTGACCATGAGCTCAGCTTAGAATAGCAGGCCTACTTTAATGCCCTTATGCAGCTAATATTGTAGTGGAAGAGTAAGGTAAATAATTTTTAAAAAATTAAACAATTTTAGGTCAAGATTGGTGCTGTGAAGGAAAGGAGCAGGATCGTCTAGAAAGGCACCTCTGAAATAGTGACAGTTTAAGCAAAACCAAACAGATAAGAAAATGCCCATTACATGAAGAGCTGGAAGAACAACGTTTTATGAAAAAGGACTAGTATATACAAAGGCCTTAAAAGTGATATGGGCCCTACTGTGTTCTTGAACTTGAAGAAAAAACCAGTGAGGCTAGAGTAAGAGTGAGAGGGCATAAAGGGAGTTCAGTGAAGTAGGCAAAAAACTCATCACACAGCTTTGTAGAAGCCATGGGTCTTAGCTTCCTAGGGCTCCTGTAACAAAGTACCACAAACAGTGGTGGCGTCAAACAACCAAAAATTATTGTCTCGTACTTGTGGAGGCCAGCAGTCTGAAAGCAGGGAGTCAACAGAGCCACACTTAGAGGAGTCTCCTTTGCCTCTGCCTCTCTTCTCGTGGGTTCCTGGAAGTCTTTGTCACCCCTTGACTTGCAGCTGTGTCACTCCAGCCTGCCTTGTCATATATGGTGTTCTCCCTGTGTGTGTGTGTGCTTTTTTATCCTCAACCAAGGATGTTTATTGATTTTGGAGAGGGAGGGAAAGAGAGAGGGAAAGAGTGAGAGAGACATCTGTGTGAGAGACGAACATCAATTGGTTGCCTCCCATACATGCCCCAACCAAGGATCAAACCCACAACCTAGGTATGTGCCCTGACCAAGGATGAAACCCAGAACCTTTTGGTGCAAGGGATGATGCTCCAGCTAACTGTGCCACCCGGCCGGGGCTGTCCCTGTGCTTTTTAAGGATAGTAGGTGTATTGGATTGGGGCCCATCCTACTCCACTATGACCTCAACTCTTCTAAACCCCAGAATTTTGCTTCTACCAGTGTGTTTTTTTGTCAGAACATCCCTTAAGCTTATATTTCCATTGTCTTTTTGTTTGAATTCCTGTGAGATCAGCTGACTTGGGCATTTGGGGTGATCGTCACCAAGGGAATCATCCTGGCTTCGATATCTAGCATAGCATGACTTCATTGGTCCCCATGATTTGATGTGCTCTTGCCTCATCCTGGGTTCTCCCTCCCATGCATGGTCTTTACCAGGAGACATGCTGAGTATCAGCTCCTCTTCAATCTTGATGCACCTTACTCTGAATAAGATATTACCACACAAGAAAATATTAGGGCGTTTGTACCAGAACAGGATCCCCAGCCCTCCTGTAGCTTTTTCTGGGTGGCAGTAAAGGAATGGGTGTCTGCAGAGTCAATCGTCTTAGGACAGACCACCTGTGAGCCACAGCCTGTCATCCTGACCACTCGTCCAGCCTGTTGAGTGGAGGTGATTCTGCCTGAGCTGGGACCACAGAAGAGTTTCAAGCATCACTTACATTCTGTTGTTTCTTTTCCCTTTTCCTTCATGGCCTCATTATTTTTGGCTTGAACAAATGGCAAAGGCCATTCCATTAAAAGCACTAAGTGAATGCTGAGTGCTATTGCCACGCTCGTGGGGAAGGAAGTTCCCCTCTCCCTTAGATAACTTCAAAAGGCATCTATTTGGTTTGGGAGATTGGAGGAATGGGCTGTAGCTGGAGGGAGTGTCATTCCTGGCAATGAATTCAAATCCAAAGACAGCAGTCAGTGATAAGCAGAGAGGCCGAAGGTGTTGTGAAGGGTAGGCAACAGAGACAGGTGAATTACTGGCTGGCTCCATGAAAGGGATTTGCAGTCTCATTCTGTCCTGTGGTGAATCCCCAGATGCCCAAGGATGGGATGAGATTACCTGTGCTCCCCTGGAGAGATTATCTCTCCTCCCCTGGGGCTGACCAACAACACACACTTGCCCACAGGGCCAGGTATTCAGCAGCAAAGCCAAGAGCTGAATTTATCTGGTCAATCTAGATACCCCTCCCTGAATACCGCATTGCCAGGATCATCACCTCATAAGGCTGCCCTAAGATGCAACTGGAGAATGGGACAAAGGGCTTCCTGTTTCCTCCACATTTGCCTTCTGAGCCACTTAGAGCAGCAAGTCAAAGCAGCCAGAACATCATTCGCTTGCCCACACCACACACACACAATGGTGTTCCTGTGGCTGGAAGTCTGAACACCTCAGTTCCAGTCTCAGCATGGCCGTGGGTTCCCTGTGTGCTTTCTTCATCTGTACAATGAGCTGCCTCTTCCATAACTAGTTTTTATTATTTTTTTTAGCACTAACATGCTAGGTGTCTCACTAATAAACTAAAGTAGTATATAGTGCAAGGGTGTGGGCCCCTAAATATTGCAGTGAAACCTATGACATTTCCCCAGTTCACTTTCTCTGATGGAGGATTTTCATTTCTTACTAGGTTTCCTCTTTCCCATTCTAATCCAGCAAGAAGGGATCACCAAAAGGGGAACTCACCAAACAGGAGAAGCCAATTCTTTTTAATTCATTTCAACCAAACAGAAGCCATGGGAAAAGGCGAGGGATCGGGGGTCTAGCCCCAGCTCTGCATCAGCCATGCATGTAACTTCTGTAATTCAGCTTTCTGGACTCCAGTCCTTCCTCTGCACGGCAACTGGGCAACCTGGGTGACCGCCAATCACCCTTATCCCTCCCTCCCCTCCCCCAGGTGGGAATTTGCTCACTTGGGAACTTTCTGATGGGGACATGCCAGGGGTGACCCTCCTCCTGTTCAAAGACAGTCCTGACCCCATCCTCTCTTTCCTTCCCTATGACTTCGTTTCACCTGCCATCTTGTTTCTATTTCATCACTTGTCTCCTCACTGTACTTATCACTTCTGAACTATCACTATGATCTTTACTATTATCCCTCAACTTCAACCTGACTTTCATACACAGTGTCTTTCTAAACAATTGCCGTCTCTGTCTCATTCTGTAACTAACACATCTCAGTTCATCAAGTGCAATGATCTAAAAACCCACAATATCTTCCACTTTCAGAAAAAGAAATTACTAGCATTCGGATTATACGACTTGATGTTATCGGGGCCAACATCTGAATTTGTCCTCAGTCCCTATTACTTCTGTCTTTTAGCAACATCTCCTATGCTCATGTCCTCCTCTAGCTCCATTTATTGAGCACCCACTGTATACCTTGTGGTCTAGCTTTTATTATGTTCATCTTACAGATGAACAGGCTTGGAGGTTAAATTGTGCACTCCAGTCCACACCACTGTATGGAAGCTGAGAGTCTCACTAAGCTGTGTTTGACTCCAAAGTATTGCAGAATCTCTGCCTCCTCCGCTACATCATTTCAGCTCCTGCCCTCTCCCACTTCCAACTCCCACTCAGACTTCTCAAATGTCTCAGTGTCTTTGCCCCCCACTTCCCTTCGCTCCTTGGCCCTCTGCCACTTCTGAGATCATCCAAGCCCTCACTGCTGTATTTGACACTGGTGACCACTGGCCTCCTGGAAGCTCCTTACTCCCATGCACTCCAGAACTGAGCATTCTCCTGGCTTTTCTCAGTTTCTCTCTGTCTCTTGCTGGTAGCTTGTTCTCTGTCGCACTCCATTAATATTGGTGATCCTCAGATTCTCACCTTTGCTTTCTTACTGTATAGTCTTCTTCATCTATTTTATCCACTCAGGTTTTGTCCACAGTTTTGGTATTGACAAAACCCAAAGTTATATCTTTAGCCACATATTTCACTACTTGGTAGACATTGCTACCTGAATGTCTCACAGGTATTCCTCACTGCTATATTCCTCATAGAACTGCCTCTCCTTCAACTGATAGCATTATATCATCAACTTATACCTTGTCACTGGATTTTTTTTTTTTTTTAGAGAGAGAGGAAGGAAGGGAAGAAGAGAGGGAGAGAGATATTAATGTGAGAGAGAAACATCCCATTGATTAGTTGCCTCTCATATGCGCCCCGACAAGCAACCTAGGCATGTGCCCTGACCAGGAATCAAACTAGCAACCTTTCCCTTTGCAGGATGATACCCAGCCAACTGAGCCACATTGGTCGGGGCATAACCTGGGATTCTTTCAAGCCACCCTTGCTTTGTTCTGCATCCGATCACATCCCACATCCTTTTTCCTAATGACTTTTCCTCATAGATACATCTCAAAATGGCCTCCAGTAATTCATCCCCTTCTTTCCATCTATCTGTCACTACCCTTATATCAGGCTCTCATCATCTCTGTCTTCTCAAACTGCAGTAGCTTCCTAAATGGTCTCTGTGTCTTTAGCCTATTCCTTTCCAAGTTCATTCTTCACATGGTCCCAAAAGTAAACTGTGCTCCTAGTTTAAGTGGCAGAGCCAGGCTGGAATGCAGGTCTGTCCAATTGCATTGACATTGTTCCACAGTAAGGCCTCAGCACAGACAGGGTTAATGCACAGGAGCAGTATGGGGGTGAGCTACCAAGTACCAGGAAATGCAGTTCCAGTGTGGGCCCTATAGATGATGGGTGTACTGGTCAGGCTAGGCTTGAGTGTACTACAATAACAACGAAACCCTGAAATCTCCCTGGCTTAACACAATACCATTTTATTTCTTGTTCATTAGAATTCAAAGTTCAATGTTAGACATGTTACCCTTCTTTATCTCATGCCTACTCCATCTGGAACCAGTGGCCTCCAAGATCACCATTGAGATGTAGAGAGAGAGGAGCCAAGAAGGATCTCAACTGTTTTGACTTTGAAATGACACATTTCACTTTCAATTGTAGTCCACTGGCCAAAACCAGTCATGTGGCCCAACCCAACTACCAGGGAGTCTGGGAAGTTTAGTGGAGGGTGTGGATATTGAGAGAGCAGTAGCTCTGGCACAGTGCTTCAGCAGCATCTGTCTCTTATCCCCCAGAGATGTCAAAAGATGTTGAAGATGTAAGCGGGGAGGTCTCTTAGCATAACTCTAAATCTCTCCAACACAGTTCTCAGAGCTCTTTCTTCCTTGGTGAAAGTGAATCCTGTATTGAAGAGATTCCAGGAAGTTTTCAAAAGGGAAAATTAGCAGATGCCTTTTGAACCCTGTGCTCTCTAGATCTAGATCTTGTGAAATTCGGCTTTATTCCTTTGCACTCCCAGGAGACAAAATGCAATGGCTATGAAGCCCACCTATGAAATGCAGTACCATGTCTTCATTGCCCAAGAGCCAGAAAAGAATAGACCTGGAGATGGAGCAGAGAAGCATTAGAAGGGGGTGGAAGTGAGGACTGGGGTTGATGGGGGAAGACCCCAGTCGTCCTCACTTCACAATGAGTCCAGACTCCACAGCAGAGAACAATCCCTTTTTTTTTTTTTTTAAGGCATGGTGCCTCCTTCAAAATAATTTACAGCACACAACCCAGCCTGCTGTGCAGCATTACAATTTGTCATTAAAACTCCATTCTTCTTGCCAGAGTAAATGAGCCATTTACAGCCAGGGCACCAAGATGGACTGTTGTTATTTTTTCTGCCTTTGTTATTAGGACTGTTTATAGCTCTCTTCAGACAAGCCCCTGGGAATTCCCAGAGGCTTGCCTTGCCATTCAGGTCAATTAGTCAGGCATGGGGTGGTTTCCTGGATATGGATATCACCCTTGCAGGCCTGCAGGAAACCAGACCTGGGTTTCTCCAAGGTGGGTGGTAAGCCTGAGAAGTATCACTTGTACCTGCATGTGGTATCACATGTATGTACACACACACACACACAAGCTCACATGTACACACACATGTGCATACACAGGACAAAAGCAAATGTGGGAAACCCAGCATCTCTTCCTTCCCAAGCATCAGCATTGCTGCACCTCCATGAAGGGTGGGACATGTGGGTTAGCAGGTGAATTTCAGGCGAGCTTGGTATCATTAAATCTCCTCTGAAGTATGTGCACAGACAGGCTTAGAAAATGACCTTTAAATGTGTCAGGATGTGAAGCTCTTGTTCGTAGTCTTTTAGGTCTCAGAATTCCAGTCCCAGATGCTGTTCAGAGTTGTCTGACCCAGAGCAATGAGAGGACAGTCAAACACACAAGTCAGTCAAGTATTCATGGACGGAAGGAGGAAGAGAAGATCCTTGGGTGGACAGAGAAGAAAATACTGCTATGACTAAGGAACAAGTTTGCCCAGAGGTCTGAGGGCAATGACTTGATCTTATTTATCTTTCTATCTCACCCTGTCTTCATACACGCACTACCCTGGCAGGTACACAGAGGACACCTGATAATAATCTCTCAAACAGAAATATGCATAAAAGATTTGATTCTGACCTCGAAGAGTTCAATTTAGTTTCCCAGAAAGCACGTGCCCTCCTATATCTGCCTTTTGAATCTGGCCTATCTTGGGAGGCCTCTGGCCCCCATTTTTTTTTTTTCTAAATAAGACTACAAAGTCAATGCCAACCTGTCCCTCTCCCTAACAAAATCTGGTTTGCTTGAATACTTAACTGTCTTCTCCACTGGCCTGTGAAGTTCTTGGGTCAGGGAGCAGACCAGTCTCTCCCAGGATGTCTAGCATAGTAGTAAAATAATTAATACATTAAAACATTAATAAAGCTTACTAAATACTCTGTTTTATGAGTCACAAATACAAACTTCTCTACACTTTTGCATCTCCTTAAAATAATGGTAATAATATTAACACCCACATCAGAGTGCTGGGAGGATTAAGCAAGATGAGGTGTGTCAAGCTCTTACGTAGCACAGGCACCTGACTCCCAGTGACAGTAGTCACTGTGTAATGGTAGCCTCCGGGCAAAGTTTTCTCAGTATGATTTCCCCCTCCTTTCCATCCAGGAGTCCAGATCAGAATGGTCAGACCCCAGGGCACCATGTTTTTTTGTTGGTGCTTCCCTAGGGGAATAAATAAGGTTATTTGGGTTTACCCATGCTCTGCTGAACTCTTATCCTCTACTCACAAGCATTCGGTGTGGCCTTTCCACAGAGTGGCTTGAGAATGGTATGATCTGAGATTGGTTTGAGTGTATAGGGAAATTTTATTTAGGTCTACCCTGTATAGGAAAATGTGCCCCCCCCCCCAGTCTACCTGGCCTAGTGTGGAGGAGTTATACATGGTATTTAGGCCCAGAGCCCAAGCCAATAATGGAACCCACTTCATGTATGCAGCCACCTCCTATTATCAGCACCACAACCATTGTGCCCATAACTACAGCAGAGGCCAATAATCTGGGGATAACATTGACAAATGTCAAGGCACCCTGATGTTCAGACTTCCTTGGTGCTGTCTGCATGAGCTTTTAAACTGGTAGGGAAGGAAAACTCTTATACCAGCACCTATCATGAATGACGGACGGCAAGAACTAAACTAGAAGTGCAAAGGGAAAATTACAGGGTAGAAGGATTTTAACAGCCCGAGGCCTGGTCCATTGGTCGGAAGAAAGACAACATGTTAGGAGGGGCCACCTGTGACCACCTTCTCTAGGTTTTTTATGGTTTTGCTTTTTGTACTGCTTCTTTCAACATCTTTTTATCATAGTCTTAATAACCAGCATGTCATCAAGTAAACTTTAAAATGTTAAAGGTCACCACTCTAGGAGAATGTGCAGAAGGGGCAATGAAGTAAAGACTCATTAAGAAGTGAGTCTTAAAGAAGTAGGGTTTTGTTAAGGTGATGTGGAAGGAAGGACATTTCTGGTCAGGAGAAGAAATTCTGTAGCCTATTGAGGAAGGAGTGAGTAGTGCAGTGTGGCTGGAGCAGAGTATAGAGTGAAGGAACTTCAGAGTGTGACCAAACTGTAGAGTGCCTTGACAACTGGCTGAAGGATTTGGACATTATAGGCTATGAAGTGACCACAAAAGCTCATTTTGAGTAAAAGAATGGCATGACAGACCTGTGTTCTTGAAGGGTTAGTCCGGCAGCAGTATGGAGGGTGGATAAGGGGCCAATGCAGGGAATCTAGAAAGAGGATTAAGGAACCAAATTAAGGAAGTATCACAGTAATGCAGGTGAAGGAAGGTGGGGGCCTGTGTTGTGTCTATTAAAATACATAGTAATGGATGGGTAATAGGGCATTCTATGATGAGAACCAATAGATTTGGAGACTGAGGGGCACTGTGGGGGGAAATAAGAGGGTTGAGTCAAAGACGACTGCCCAGTTTTAATCCCTCATGACAGATTGGATAGCATTGCCATTAAAAATGGAAAAATATAAAAGTGGGGAGCAAGTTAGTGAGATGCTTGGGGTTTAATGATGAGTCTATTTGGGGCATATTGTTTTTGAGGCAGTAATGAGACATCCATGGGAAAATGTTATAGACAAAGGGGAATATGGACCTGCCTTTCCACACAGGTTCAGAGAGAGGGTCAGAGAGTAGAAGTGAGATGGAAGACATGGGGGTAGATGAGATCACCAAAGGGGTTAATTTAGAACCTAAAGAACAGGCCAAAGGCTAACTGTGTGGTGTCCTGTCTCCTCCTGGTACCCTTCCGACCTGAGCATATACCATCAGAGTATCGTGATGCTGACAACCCCTAACAGAAGGGACTGATTTCCTCAGCTATAAGATCAGGGGTGGACTGGATGGTCCACACTCTGGGAAGCCATGTTTGGAAAGAATATAACAAAGCAGCTGCTACCAGAAAAGGTTATTCTGAGGGGGAACTGAGCAAGAAGTGTCTAAGACAGGAAAGAATGTCCTGGTGCTGGTCCCAGGTAGGCAGGACTCAGCTTAACCCAATTGCCATGACTGTCAGCAGCCTTCAGCAACTACTGATCACATTCACAGAAAGAGAAACAAGTAGTGTTGAGAGTTAACCCCTGGGAGATAGCCAAAGAACACTGGTTTGCAAGACCTGTCAATCAAGTACTACGATGCCTGGGAAGGCTCAGAGAGTCTACCTGCTCGGCACACAGTGTGCCCAGATCTCTGACCTTTACCAAGTCCACATTCACCATGTCCTCTACAGACCTAGTCTCAGCACCATCCAGACTCTGTTTTCAAGGAACTGAACATTTGGTTCTCAATTGTAGGTGTCTGGGATTCAATTTACTTTCTCTCTGCTGCTGCCCCCCAAACACCCCCAATCCTTTTTGCCTCCTTCTAGTCTAATTTGCATGTAAATTGCTTGGGAATGAATTTGGGAGCCATTACTAGGGGAATAGAAGGCAGAGATGATGGGAAGGGTGGAAGATATTTCTTGCTACTTCCTGCTGTGCTCAGCAATTAGGAAGCATCCTGGGAGCCCTTTTCTATGGCCAGGAATTAGTCATGGTGTGACTAAACTGGAGAGTAGGCTCAAGATGATACCGGCACTCTTAAGGTCAAAGAGATCTGGCTGGGAATGGGAGGAAGAACATGGTTCTTTCCTTTTCCTGGGTGCCACCTGAAAATCTTACTGTCAGGACCCTGTATTTCATTCTGAATTTTGTGTTAATTTTCTTTCCTCAGTCATAGTCTGTGTTCTTCAGGACAAAATTTTGTGTTTCTTTGTATAATAGTCTATCCTTAACCACTTTCTGTGGTTTCAGTCAGCAGCCCTGGTCCAAAAATATTGAATGGAAAGTCAGAAATAAACAATTCATAAGTTTTAAATTGTGTTCCATTCTGAGTAGCACGATGAAATCCCTCGCTGTCTAGATCCCTCCCTTGAGGAACCGCTCCATCTCTCCATCCCACCTGGGGCATGACTCATCCCCCTGTCCAGCATGTCTGCCCTGTGCACACTCCCTGCCCGTTAGTCACTTAGTAGCCGTCTTGGTTATCAGATTGGTTATCAGAGAGACACACTGAGAGAAACCACATGCCTGTAAATTTTATTATAGTTATTGTTTAAATTGCTCTATTTTATTATTAGTTATTGTTGTTAATCCCTTTACTGTGCCTAATTTATAAATTACTTTATCATAAGTATGTGCGTATAGGAAAATACATAGTACATATGGGTATATAGAGTTTGGTACTCCCCACAGTTTCAGACATCCACTGGGGATCTTGGAATGTATCCCCTGGGCGCCAGGGGGAAAACTGTGTTCTCCACACAACCCCTTGAGTAATTTTAAACAATAGTAGAGATTCCTGCAGTCCTTGATTTTAGGCAGCTCCAAATTTCCTACATAGGAGGCTCCATAAAGTCAACACAGGTTGCAAGAGAAGGTTAGGATCTTTTCTTAAATCACATTTCACAAATATGACAAAATGTCAATCATACATATCTAAGAATAGCTGAAGCTTAATGATTACCAGATTACCCTTATCATCATTAAGTGATTATCAGTTGATTGATTTAAAAAGCAGTGTTTCCATTGGGGGTAAGGAAAAATATACACTAGGTTTTCCATTTTTTCTAATTCTGAGAGCATTGGTGAAGGTTTTTAGATCCCCGATATAACAGCTAGACTGCTGGTAGAGAAACTCTTTAAAATGGAAGAAAAAAATTGTTAGAACTCAAATGCACCTTAAATACAATGCAGTAAAACCACTTTATTTTCACCACTAACTGGTGAAATGAAGACCCGCTGAAGTACAGCGATTTGTTCATGATCATCTGGTTATCCAGTAAAACCAGAACTTCAGAAGCCACTGCCCTTTTCTTCAACCAATGGTTCCCAACCTTGGGGAGCTCTAAAAACTACTAGTGCTGGATCTTTCCCAGATGAATTAAATTGGAACCCATGAGGATGAGACCCAGACATCAGTATTTTTTTTAAAGCTTCCCAGGGCTGAGAGCCACTGCTCTACCTTATGGGGCCTCTGCTTTATTGTAACTTGAAATGAATTTAGCAAAATTTGTGGATCAACTTTAAAATGTTTACTTTCTTTCTACTGTATGCAAGGTACTGTGTTAAGTAGCTGCAGGGAAATTAGATGGGGGAACAAAGGCAAGGTCATGGCCTAGATGAGCTTCATACCAATAGGAAAAACAAGAGATAAGAACAGAATGTGACCTTCTTCCACCCCTTCTCCCCACTGTTTTGACAATGGCATATATTGCTAATTGATTTTGGCACCTTTTTTCCCCTGACCCAAATATGGTGCCATAAGCCTTTTCAACCCAGGGCTCTAGGCCGGCATCACCTTTTGATCTCTTGGCACCTGGAAATAAACCTATTTACTGTTCTTGGACAGGTCATACACATATGGATAGAGTTGAATATTAAGTAGGGAAATAAGAGTTAAAATAAGGATTATAGGGTTAGAAGATAGAGAAGGGTCTTGTCTGCCAGGCAGTGATTTTAAACTTTCTTTTGTAGGCAATAAAGAATGATTGAAGTTTTTGGATAAGAGACTATAAAATAAGATTGATCTGGTTACTGTGACGGACAAAGAGATTGGAGTTAGTGAGCCCAATTGAGAAGCAATCGCATAGCTGAGTCATCAGGATGTATGGGAGGCAACCAGGGCCTGAACATGAGGAGTCACAGTGGAAGTTGAGAAAAAGGGCCAATTTGAGAGACATTGAAAGAGAAGAATTGATAGGTCGTCATGGTTAATGGAGTGCAATGGTGGAGAAGAGAATGAGAGAACTCCCATGACAATGAGATTCGGGGACTGGGTGCCTGAGGCAATGGTGATACCATGTTACCGGAAAGAGAGTGATCACTAGCTGAAGTGGAGAGATCATTAACTTCGGGTGTCCAGACTTTATACCCACGGTATCCCCATACCTGGGTTGAAATTCCAGTTCCATCATTTATCTACTGAATAAAATAGAAATGGAGTAGGTAAGACTTTTAATTTGTCTCAGTTGTTTTTTCTGTAAAATGGGGGTAATGATAGGCATATCACAGGGTTGGTTATTTTGCAGATTAAAAAACAGGTGTGGCAGGGCTTTGTAAACAGTAATAAAACACAAGCAATTGACTGATTATGGATTCTTCTGGCTCATCCACATGGATGTATGTGGGCCGGTTGGGACCAGAATCTGGGAGGGAAGTCAGTCCCAGAGGTGGAGTCCCGAAAATATTCTCTGTGGAAGTGATAATTAAAGTTAAGCAATGTTTAAGATCGCTTAAATAGATACCAAAAAAAGAGTGGAGATCACATGCAATGTTGAATGATACCATTTAAAAAATTTTTATTTCTATTATAAAAGAGAAAAAAAAATATTCCACATAGTCTCCAGCCACCAAACATTCTGTTTACATTTTATTGTATTTCTTTCTCCCATGTTTCTAGCATAAACAATTATTTATAAAGAAGAATAAGAAAAGGAGAGTGAATAAGGCATTTAAAAAATAGTTGAAATTATCCTAACTATGGAAGAGGGTCAGAATACATTTTTTTAAAGCAAGTGGGGATAGAAATCACAGACTCCTACAATTGGGAAAGCTGTCAAGGTCATTTAGTCTAAACTTTTTTTGTTTTTGCCAAGTCTACATTCGTTAAATTGGCTTTATTCCAGGTCCTTGGCTAAATGCTATTTGTGCAAAATATATAATACTCCTAATAAATAGTCTTATGAAGTAAATAGGTTTACTGTCCATTTTATGGATGAGAAAACTGAGACTCAGAGGCTTCAAAATCTGACTGAGGTCACAGGGCCAGGCGGTCTGACATCAGATCTCATGCTTTTAATGGGTGTGCCACCGGAGCCCTCCCCACTGTCCTTGACCCAGTAAAGCTGGAGCTCTACACAAGGGATGGGTGTAGAATGTGGCCCTTGGGGCGTGTCTGAGTCAGAAACAGCTGGGAGTGGGCTGAGAAATGAAGCTTCTGTGAAACAGAGCGAAGGGAAAAATGGGTCAGGAGACAATAATCACTGTCGATCTTTGTGTGAATGTGTGGTGTGGGAGTGGGGCCCGTGAGGGATCCCAAAGTCACATAGAGGGGACTTGCAGCTGCTCCGTCTCCATCCATATACTGCCTCCCTCAGGCCTGCCCCAAATCTCCTCTGCTATGGCTCCCTTTCTGGTTATTGTTGCTTCTTCAGACAAGGGGTGGTGCCCAGTCATCCTGTCCTGATGGGACAGAGATACAGCTATACCAATGGCGATGAGGACACCTCTCCTCCTCATTGAATTTAAGTCTTTAAACAGAGAACCTGACTGCATTACCACTTGGAGTGAGCCTTGGGCTATGGCCCCTTTTCTTGCCAGCTGGGCAAGGCTGTGAAAAGAAGATACCCTAGGACCAGAGGCTGGGGAACAACTCCCAGTCCCTGCAGGAATCAGAAGAGCTGACAAGACTGCTTTTTCACTAATAGCCTTCCTTCTTTTTTTAGAAAGAAAGCCCTCTCCCCAGCTCCAAGGCAGCCTCCTGCAGAGCATCCAGAGCATTGCTGAGCTGTTCCCATGGCAACAGAGGAAGGGGCTTTTTGTTTTCCTCAGAGGGTTGAATCTTTTCAACCAGAAGGTGGCTGTTGGCTCTTCTCCATGTTCCATACTCTACCCTCTACCGTTGTTTGGTTATGTGACTAGTTTTGTTTACATTAATGGAGTTTTAAACATTGAAACAGGTATAATCTGTGGAAACTGAGGCTGAAAGGCATAAGGAGGCAACTGGTTGGAGGTTTCTCAGCAACTACATGCAAGAGCTGTGGTTGTTAGTCCTGACCAGAGCAAGGACTCATCCGAATCTGTGTGGGGTGTAGGGAAGATGGGCACCAAGAGTTTCTCAGCTCCTTCTACAGCATCCACTAAAGAAATCCAGAAGTTCTCAAGGCAAGGAACCTGGGTGGCATTTGCCATGGGAAACACTCCCTGGCCCCTCCAAGGGGCAGAGAGTGGGGATGTTTTTTCAAATTCCCCTTCTTTTCCAAAGTCATGACTTAAGATGATTGGCACAGAGAGCCTGGACTTGATCTTATCTTCAGGTAAGTGACCTCAGATGAGTTATTTAATCTATCCAGGTCTAAGTTTCACTTGCAAATGAGGCAGTATGAGATAATACGCTCCTTTTGGCTCTAAAAATGAAGTCAGTACTTTCGAGTTGCTGAGGGGGGAAAGCGACTTTTCTGAATTCTTGCCATATTGCAGGTCCGGGGCTCTTCCAGGATGAACACCTTTCTTAGGGTCCTTGCCTTGTAAATAGTCCTTATCCTCCTCCTCGTCTGTTTTATGCCAAGGTAAATGAAGTGTCTAAGTGGCCATAAAGGCAGAGAACGCTGCACAAAGACCACCTCCACCATGCCTGACTCAAAAGCAGGCAAGTCCTCTCTAGACTCTGAGCATCTTGAGGCCAGAGATCCAGCTTCTCTTAAAGATCGTTGTACCTGCAGTACCTAGAATAGTGCTTGAAAAGTGTTCATTGAATGCATGAACTTGTAAAAATCAGTAGAGCAGAAAGGATCCTTTGAGATCCTTCAGTCCCTCATTTTATAGATGAGGAAACTAAAGCTGAGGACATTATGTGGTTTGGCCAAGGTTACACAGTAAGCTAAAGGCTCTCTGAACCCTCTTGCTGCTACTCTTCCTGCAATGTTTCTGATTCTTTTAACATTCTTGCAAGGGATTTCACAGAAAGGTACCATCAGGGCTGCAGTCATTTGGAATCTTCTCGCCACTCATCAGGAAAGCTATGTCAGCCCCTTGGGAGGCTTGGACTCTGCATCTTTGCCCTCTGCTGTGCAATAGCAGAAGCTAGGCCTTTGAGTGTGAGGATTAGTGGGAGTATGTGTGTTGCACATGCACACTTTTCCCACCTTCAGACCCAGGAGTTGTAGCCAAGAGTCACACTGGTTAGACACTCTACTTTTCCCTTTCATTTTCTCAAAACATGTCCTGCTTTAATAACAATAGCAATAACACATAAGCCAGGGCACTTCATACTAGCTGCTATAACAACTTCCAGATCTCATTGGCTCACATAGGCTTGCTTCTTACTCATGCAAAAGCTGATATCTTGGTTTTCCTCCAAGCCATTACTCAGGGATGCAGGCTGCTTCCATCTTGCTCCATCGTGTTGGGGCTGCAGAGCTTCTCTTGCATAATCCAGCCAACAGAAGGGGGCAGACTTTGTACCTGTCCCTTAATCACCTGGCCCAGCAGTGTCACACATCACTCTTACCTCCACTTCTTTGGTGGTCACTCAGTCACGTGGCCCTGCCTAAAGCACAAGGAACTGGGAAATGTGGTCCCTGCCTGGTCAGCCACATCCCAGCAGCAACTGCACACCATGGAAAGGAGGTGAATCTTGACTGGTCTCCACCACAAGCAGACAGCATTCATACAGCATTTATTATTTGCCAGGCAATGTGCTAAGTATTATTTCATGTAATCTTTACACCAACCCTATAAAGTTACCATCATCCTCAATGTATGGATGAAAAAACTGATTGTAGAAAGGTAGCATAAGTCTATGTTATAACTCAAAATATAAGGTTATATAAATGGTTGGTGGCAAATTCAAAAGTCAAGCCATAACTCCAGAGCCCAGGCTCCTGTCTCCTACATTCCACGTTTTTAGCTTTTGGCCCGAGAAACTGCACGAGCCATTAAGTAGCCTGAGTGGCCTTCAGCAGTTCACTTTTAGCCTCTGCATCTTGGTTTCATTTTCTGTGAAGTGAGGAGGTTAAACTGGATGAGATCTGAGGTAATTGGCAACTGGGACATCATATGATTCTTGGGATGAACCAATCAGTTGTAGTGTCTTAGCCTGGACTACTACAACAAAATACATAGACTGGGTGGCTTGAACAGTAGGCATTATTTCTCACAGTTCTGGAGGCTGGAAGTCCAAAATCAAGGTGCCAGCAAATTTGGTGTCTGGAGCGGGCTTGCTTTCTGAGTTACAGGCATCTACCTTCTTGCTATATTCTTAGAGAGTAGGCAGAGAAAGCTCTGATGTCTCCTCCTCGTCCAGTAAATGCCACTGTGGATGCTCCACACTCCCGTCCTCATTTAAACTCAATCACCTCCTTTTACATTTGTTAATATTATCACTTCAGAGGTTAGGCAAAGTCCATTTCATATCAGCCCTGCCTGGTCAGGCCGCCTAGGGAGAGGCTGGGATAAGGAAGCTCCACCTCTCCAACTCTGAAGCATTCCTTCACCAACACACACACACATGCACAAACACGCACACATGCGTGCGTGTGTGCACGCACACACACGCGCACACACACACACCCTCCGATAGAAATATGCAGGAGCTCTCCTAACAGCACCTGCAGATCCCAGCAGGGATTCAGTTTTCCTTTCAGGTTTTCTTTGGTATGGTAGTGCCTTCATCTGAAGGCTTATATAATTGCAGGGTAGATGATGATCTCCAGGCCAATTTCAAGTCAAAGTTATTTTTTAATCCTCACCTGAAGATGTTTATTGATGAGAGAGACAGAGACAGAGAAAGAGAGAATATCAATCGGCTGTCACCCTTAGGCTCCCCAACCGAGGATCAAACCAACAACTTTTTGTGTACAGTCTGATGCTCCGACCAACTGAGCCACCCAGCCAGGTCAAGTCAAAGCTGTTTTTAATGGAGTTGCCAAAGGATGGTAGGGATGGGGGCAGGAAGAAGAGATGTCTAGAGAATGCTTTTTAAAGCCCATAAACCTCCCAAAATTGTAGCCCTTGCATTTTTCAACCTGAATTTTTTCAGGAGGGGGATTGGAGAATGCCAAATAAATCATATGTGATATGTGTGAGAGCTGGGTTCATTCTCCTGTGCCTACATTTTTCTTTCAGATGCTGTTGCCTATGGTGGAAAGAGGACAGGGCTGACAGTCAGGAGACCTGAGTCTATTCCCAGCTCCACTAAAAGCCCTTCATGTGTCCTTGAGCTAGTTGCTCCCCCTATCAGTTTCCTCATCTGTAAAATGAGAAGGTTGAACAAAATGATCCTCATGTCCCTTTAACTCTAAAATCCTAGATGATCCTCAGACGTCAACAGTGCTAAAGCCCTAGAATTGTGAAATGTCATATGGTCCACAAAGTGTTAGGTCCTTCCTGTTTAAACTTTCCTCCACTCAAGACTTCTCAGTCACCTTTGTTGATACCACCGGACATGCCCTTCTAAGTATCCAAGTCACAATATAATATTGGATATCAACTCTAATTGCAAAATCAAAAAGTTAAAACAAACAAACAAAGAACCTAAGGCTTTATTTGATAACTTTCTTGGGGAAAAAGACAAAAGATTGTTCTGGGTTATGGATGCCTTCTAAGAAGGGTGTAGTGCGGGGGGGTTCATGAGGCTTATTATCAAATCTTCACAGAAGACAATTTTACCAGCACTTAGCAGTATAAGCAACATCAACAACAATGTCCCTTCTGCCACAGTCAGGTTGGGTTGCTCAATTCTGATTTGACCTTGAACTTGTTATAATTGAACAAGATAAACAAGAGAACTAATGAAATGCAATAAAATGTGTTGCTTCCCTTAGCACAGAGGTAGATTTCTGAACCCATCTGAGGCCATCCTGGTGCTGTCTGTGCCTGTTGATTTGGCCTGTGGTTATAGTGCTAACAGTTTAGTAATTTGCTTCATTTCTAATCTCCCTTTCCCTTTAGCAGGATCATTTTCTCTGTGTTAAGGGATTAACATTGAGATAAGAATAGCTAAATAAGAGCTCTTTCTGAAATACAAATGACTTTATAGATAAGGGAATATAAAACGAAGGAGTGGGAAGCATTCTTAGCTCTACTGAAGTTGGCAGATGCCATATGCTTTCTCCCCTGGTCATAACAGTATGAGTTCAGGTCTAGACACTATATTTCAAGACCATCCCCACATTTGAGTCGTACTGGGCACAAAGACCAGTGTACTTAGTTGAATAGAGTTCCTCAAAAGTTTACGTCCACCTCACAATGAACCTTATTTGGAAATAGGGCCTTTGCAGATGTAATATGATAAGATTATACCAGAGTAGCTTGGGCCCTAAATCCAATATGGCTGATGTCCTTATAAGAAAAGAGACAGACATGTGCAGACTGACAGGGGAGAAGGCCATGTGATGGCAGAGGCAGAGAATGGAGTGGTGAATCTACAGGGTGGAGCAACACAGTTTATTCTTGTTTTGCTATTTATTAAACATTGTATTATTTTCCATACAAACAAGTGTAAACCTACTTTTGCCCCACCCTGTGTAAGTGAGAGAACACCAAGGATTGCTGGCAACCATCAGAAATTAGGGAGAGTCAAGGAAGGAGCCTCTTCCCTAGAGTCTTCAGGGAGAGTACGGCCCTGCTGGCACCTTAGTTCCAAGCTTCCAGCCTCCAGAACTGTGAGGCAATAAGTTCCTGTTGTTTCAAGCAACCCACTCTATGGTCCTTGGTTACAGCAGCCCTAGGGAACTAGTACAACCAGGATGGAGAAGCGTCTGGGAGCCACATGGGAACAAACTGGAAGAGCCAGAAACCCCCAGCCTTGGGGTATATTCACTGCTTATTTTCTTCATTCCTACTTCCAGGTGTTGAGAACGCAGGAAGTTGTTAAGCCTGCTGGTGGTCTCACTGTAAATCCCACTTGCTAGTCCCACCCAGACCTCCATAGCTGTGTAGCAAACCTTTTATTCCTCTTTCACGGGCTGCTGTGCCTTCCCCTTAAAGACATTCCAAACCTTTCTCAAGCCTCCAAATCCACCTACCTGCCACACCCTCAACTGATGATCTACTTGGGACCTCGGTGAGTGCACTTTTAGCTTCTCTCCTCAGCTAGACCCCTCTATGCATCCTTTGTCTGAGGGAAGGTGTCCGCCTCCTGCTTGTCAAAGAGACTCTTCATCTGTGCTCTTGAATCCAACCCTTTTGGAAACCTCAGGGACCTTACTCTATCAGCTCTTCTCCCCCTGGCTGCTTGCTGTCTCAATCTTTCCCTTCCTGTGCTTCCCTCCCTCCCCATTCTTGGTGTCTTTTTACAAGAAGTCTTAGGTCCCTCTTAATAAAATGAAACAAAACCAGCAAACACACTCCTCAGACAGTATTGATCTTTTCCCTTGACCTTCAGATTTCTTTATGGAGTTGTTAATACTCATTCCTTCCACCTCAGAACATGCTTGTAGACTACTGCCCTCACCTCCTAACATGAAGCCACCAGGGACTTTCCCAAACAACAAATCCCACTGTCTTCTCTCTATTAACGTTAAAGATATCTCAAACACTAGTTTTAAAGCATCACACAGAGTCTGATACTTAAACAATTTTTTCTTAAGTTTTTGCACCTTGCCTTTCACACACACATATGTGTGTGTGTGCACAATTAACATGGTTACTTATCACTGTGGACCACTCATTCTTCTTGAAACTTTCAACCTGCTTGGACCCTTGTTTTCCTCCTACCTCCCCCACTCTTCCTTCTCAACATCTTTGCTCCTCTTCCTCCACCCACTTTCGCTGGCCACTGTCTCTCCTCATTCTATAAACCACCTATGACTAATCTCATCACTCCTATAATTTCGATGAACAGCTGTGTGCTGATGGCTCATGAATTCTTATCCTCAGTTCAGACCTTGCCACTGATCTTCAGACTCTTTTCTTCAACTGCCTGCAAGGTAGCTCTGTCTCGCTGTCCAACAGACACCTCCTTTTCAACCTACCTGAAGTTGAACTTGATCTTTCCTCAGATTCTCTTTCTTTTCTGTGCTCTTTCTCTCTGTATTGGGCATGCCCCCCACCCACCCACTGCCACTGTCCTGAGACACCTGGGAGCTGCCTCAGGGCTCTCCCTCCTTCCTCTTCCACCTCAGCCCTGCTCCTTCTGTGTGTTGCTTCTGTCTAAGGCGGCACTGTTTTCCTGGTCACTCTGAAGTCATTTCTGAGCTTATCATCTCATCTCAGTGGTTGAATACTCTGGATTCTAGCCCCATGCTCTTCCTCAGATAAAATTGTTTTTTATTCCTAATACCACCAATGAGACTTTGATTATATTTTGTCTGGACCACTGCAGAGGGTTACTACTTAGTCCTTATGACTCAGGTCCCTCTCTGAGCCAATGCCAACTTAGATAATGACAGAAAAATATCCAAAGTACTGCTTGAGGTCTGAATTGGAGGGAGCATGATCCATCCTACTTTAAAAAAGGAAAAAGTTCTTCTGTGGCAGAAGACTCAAGCAGGCCTCCAAATTTCCCCATCGTAGGATACTATTATATGCCCCATTGTTCTTCTGTACTTACTGTCTTGCCCAGGATTCCCTGATGCTCCTGATGCTTTTCAGCCTCTGTGTCTTGGCTCTGAGTGCTACACTCCCACCCCTGCCCCCCTGACTCCTACACCATGTAGCACTACCCAGCAAAATCTAGGACATGCTTTAAAATTTGTCCCAAGTCATCATGGCTATCGTCACCACTGTCACTTTATGTTTGAATGGTATGTCACAGTTTCCAAAATGTTTTCACGTGCATTTTCTCAAGCCTCACAAAAACTCAGTATCTGGGAAAGGTAAATATTTATTATTCCTTTGAAAAATTGTAGAAACAGATTACAACAGGTAAATTTTTGGCCAGTATGTCACTGTTTTGGGGCCCCTCTTTATTTTCATCTTGTCTCCCCTCATATTCTGCCTCCTATTATGGTTATTTCTACACTGCTCATATCTTTCATTCTATATTGTGAATTATAGCCAGTCCTTGAATAATGCTGTTTCATTCAACATCATTTCGTTACAATGTTGGTGAGATGCTGTAGGAACTTTCCTCTTGTTTATATCAATTAGAATATGGTAAAACTGGTTTAGTTATATGTCACTTTGCTTCAAGTAACAGACTCTACTGAGGATATTAACAATGAACATAAGACATATGATGAATGCAGTATTCTTGATTGTCACAGTGGCTTGTAATTCTGGTACCTAAGCCCTGGCTGAATGGCTGAGTTTGTTGGAGCATCACCTAATACACCAAAAGGTTGTGGGTTTGATCCTCAGTCAGGGCATGTACCTAGGTTACAGGTTTGATCCCCAGTTGCGGTACATACAGGAGGCAACCAATTGATATTTCCTCTCACATCGATGTCTCTCTCCCCCTCTCTTCTCACTCTCATATCAATAAGCATATCATTGGGTGAGGATTAAAAAAAAAGAAATTCTAGTATTTGAATATCTGACCCATGGAAGAGCAAGAGGTGACTTAACTTACGTGTCCCCATATTGTAAAACTAAAACCGGTTGGTGGACTTTAGAGAAAGGCATTGTGTACTTGACATAAAAAACACTATATTCCACTTTCTGGGGCCTGACACTGAAACTGTCAGAGATCTTCTGTGCTATGCATTTGCAGAGGCTATTTCTTCATTGAGAAGAAGGAGGGGAGATGGCCAGGTAGGGCAGATTCTTTATTCATTCCTTTATTGAGTCATACAATATTTAAAAAAATCATTTATGCACCAGTAACTGCAAGGTGATGAGAGCGCAGCAGTAATAAAAACAAAATCCCTCCTCCTGAGGAATTTTCAGCCCACCGGGGAAGACTGGTTTAAGTGATCCAAAAATACATAAATTACAATTTGTGAAAGGTGCTATGTTGTAAAGAAAATAGAGGGCGATAAAATGAAAATAATATGTGCACTTTACATTGAGAAGACCCCTTGAAAGCAGAAGTTAAGGTGCAGAAGTTGAACAGGCAGATAGAGAAGAGAGCAAACGCAAAGACCTTGAAGTGGGGAAGAGCCTGGAGAAGAAACGGAAGTGAAGAAGGCCAGAAGGGCGGGACAGTGGTTAAGGTGCAGAGCTGGACAGGGCCACAGAATCCACAGCAAGGAGTTTAGATGCTCTTCTCAATGTACTAGGAAACTATCAGTACTTTTGCATTCTAAAATAATAGGATGGCTCTTTAAAAGCTAATTTATCTAGGGATAGCAGCTTTTTAAATAAACTCTGGTATACTTGGACTACATCACTATGAGTGGCAGCTGTTCTAATTCAGAGTGGGTCCTCCTGCCAAACACTATGAGACAGAACTCCGATTCATAAAGGGGCCATTTTGCTCTGGGAGGAACCCAGTGATGTGTCTAGTCTCAGAGGAAATAAGACAGCAAGGGAAAACAACTTGTTGTGACAGGGATATCATAAGAATAAAAAGAGGGAAGGCGGTCCTGCACCCTTTTCCCTAATCTACAACCTTCAGCTGAGTCATGCAGAGGAGCCTGTCTCCTCTGCTCCTTCAGAAGAGAACCTTGGAAGTAATTCATGCTGCTCTTCCAGATGTGCCGTGCATTTCTGCTGAACCTCTACTATGTGCCAGGCTGTGCCAGGCTGTGCAGGCCTTGGGAATATGACGGTGAATCAGATGGACAAAGGTCTTGCTATCAGAGAGCAGTGGACAAGAGGGGGTGAAAAGGAGCCCTTTAGGAAGTTGTGGTAAACGTGGTTGAGAGAAGAGGGCTAAAGGCAAACACATCCATGATGCCAAACATGTGTCAGAGGCAAGGGAGAGGTTGTGAGACCTGACCTGGATGATGAAAGGAGGGTTTGGGGAAAGAAAATAGAAAAGAAGGGCAAGGATGGCAAAATTTGTCTGTTCTGGTACCTCAGTCTCCGTCTAATCCTTTTCCACCCCAGCCCCAAATTTGAAAAGGATTGCAGGAAGCTTCTTCTGGAGTCATTTCTGGGATAAGCAAATGTACAGAAATGAAGACTTCTGCCCTGAGTTTGCAGACTCACTCATCTTCCACCCCTGCGGTATAAATCAGCTTATATAAAAAGATGAGCTGTGGCCCTCAAAGACTGCTGTGCATAATGTTAGGACCCTACTGAATGGTGTTGGCATGAATTAACATACTGCAGTATCTCTACAAATCAAGAGGTTGACTTTTACTGGAATTGTCCCAAGGCTTTGTGCACAGGGCAAGCCAAATGCCTCCCCATACTGAGACTGAAAATGCCCGGAGTGCCCTTGCTGATAAGATCGGATGTACAGATGCTTGTCTACAAGCACTCCATGGCTGCCAGCAATACTTATTACAACGTGAGTGTGAAACATGCTAGTCTCTTTCTTACAAAATGTGTCAGCCACAGTAGATGTATAAGGATTCTGGCTTCACTGTGACTGATTTCCTATTTCTGTACCACTTTTAGTCTTGGGACCAAGCAATAAGGTTTTTACCAAATGAAGAGATATAAAACAATCAGATTCCATCATAGTCTATTGAGGTCAGAACAACTAGACCTAACCTACCTTCCCAGCCTCAGCTTTTGTCTGTTCTCTGTTAATTCTTTATTGCTTCTCCAAACTACACTACTTGTGGGATCCTGAACAGGTTGTCTTTGCTCAGTCTGATTATTGAGCCAGGAATGCTCTTCGTCACCAGAGGAGTTTTGTCTCGTCCTTTGTGACCCAGCTGAAATCTCAGTGTCTCTAAAAATTCTTCCTGCCCCACTGGAGAGCCTCTTTCTTTTGGGTGCCCATAGATCAGGTCCTGTGCTTGGCACTGGGAACACAAAGTCAAGTAACATAGCATCTGTGTCCTCAAATCTTCACCATCTGGTAGTGGGGCAGACACAAGTAGATACTATTGAATGTAGGCCCAACTTTGAGCCCTTCCATCATTATGAAATTCCCAGTTGTTCTAGTGATATCACTGTCCCATCCTGGCTTTCTTCCAGGTGCATTAGCCTCCTTCCTAGAAAGGTAATTACCCATTCTCATTACAATCAGCAGCAACCTGACCACATGATTGTAAAAGTACTAGGACAGCATTAACGATTTGTGAACTTTCCAATTCAACAATGCATAGAATGATCATTTGTATAATAAAGATGACTCTTCATTTTCTAAAGGCCTCTATAAATACTAAACTTCCTGCTACAATAAATCATTCAATTTACAGATATTGATTATAGTCTATTTTTCAGGAGTATTTCTTTATTTCATGAAACAAAATTAAAAATGCACGTGAGGCTATTAGCACAAAGAAGTTGCACAATAAATTTTATCTAATCATGTATGAAATAAGACACACATGCATTAAGAGTGGGAATGGTGATGGTCACTGTCATATCCACAGCCCTGAAACATCTTCTTCAGTGTTCCTGTTCTTTGTAATCCCGAGTTGCAATTACTGCACAGAGCACCAACTGTTCCCGTGCCTTAGAGGCTTTCTTATTGTAATTCAGGTAATGTATTTTTCTTAGAAAAATTTTAAGTATACTCTCCTATCTATCAATTTATCCTGAGTGGAAACTGGAAATTCACTATTCTGTTACACTGATCTGGCTGTCCTTTTGCCAGTGCCACACTGGCTTAATTTCTGTGGCATTTCAGTAAATAGCAGGAGTTCCTCAACTTTGTTCTTCTTGTTCATAGATTACTGTAGGTCCCCTGCCTCTCCATGTACACGTTAGAATCAGCTTACCAGTTTTTACTTAAAAAACTGGTTGTGATTATGATGGGAAATGTGATGTTGAATGTGTAGGAGGGAACTGAAATCTTAACAATATTGAGGCTCTTAATCCATGAACATAATGTATCTCTCCATTTGTTTAGATGTTTAATTTCTCTTGGGAATGTTCTATATAGTTCTTATTGTAGATGCCTTACATATATTTTCTTAAACTTATTTCAAAGATTTTTTTATATTTTTGATGCTACGTTAAAAAATTTTTTTAATGAAAAAACATTATTTTCCAGATGTTTTCTGCGAGTGTATAGAAATACAACTGAGTTTTGTACATTGTCCTCATGTCCTGTGACCTTGCTAAATTTGCTTATTAGCAACTAATAGTTGTTTTGAATATATCTTAGAAATTTTATATAATCAATCACATTCTCTACAAATAGTTTTACTTCCTGTCTACGTTTATGCCTTTGGTTTCTTTTTTCTCGGTATATTGTACTGGTCTCCCGTTCTCTTGTGTTTCTTCTGACGTCATAGGGAAAAATGTGTACAAGGTACGGTCCTCTTTTTGAAGCAGGTTTTGCATTTTTCAGGTTGGAATCATGTTGGCTTTTAGGCCCTTGAAGAAAGCAGTGCGCGCAGAGGAAACGCCGTGTAGGTTTACAATCATTTGCTTTTATCAGGGCCCACACGGAGCACTTTCCCCATTTCCATTCTTGGCCTGCCACCCTGATACAATTTAAAGTTGCTGGCCTCCTTGTTGCAAAAAATATATCTCAAAAATTTGAATGCTTCTTTTTAAATTTATTTTAAGCCAATAAAGATTGTGCCAAAAATCAGCCATCAATCTAGAAAGCCTGTGGTCATTTGTGTGCTGCTTTCCCTAGATAGAAGGTGCTGAGTTCGCATCCTCCATCTAGCATGGATTTTCACCAGGCAGCTTGCTGGGAGCACCATCTGAATTCTGGACCACACAGAGCTGAATGGCTGATCCAGGTTTAACCTTGCCCTCATCAGCACTATCTTCTCAGCACCACTTCAGCTCAGTAGCTCGGTTATTTATTCCGAAGGATGAATGAACGCAGTGTTAGTGTCTCTTTGGGGCTTTTGAACTCATGTGTCTATTGGTCTTTTATAATTGGTAAAGATGAGAAAAAGGTAGGCCAGCATAGTTTTGAACTATTAAAGATTCTCTGATTTCTCAACACATGTTCTTTGTCAGCTTTCCACTGTCCCCCAATTCTGAAATCAACATGAGGTTCTTAACGTGATGACATTCTTTTTTTTTTATGGTTAAGTCTTTTTTGTTATTCTTTATTTTATT
>PVIA01014663.1:0-25814 GCA_004024845.1 Tonatia bakeri | reverse complement strand
ACTGCTTTAGGCCGTGGTATTTGTGGTATTTATGTTTCTACTTAACACCAACTGAAATCATTGGAAATTCCCTTTTGAAATGGCATATCGTTTTGCTGTTAAACTGAGTGACACAATTTGTGTACCTTGTGAAACCTCTGGGCCCCTCCCAGTTTAAGACAGAGTTCTGGTCATTGCCCCGCAGTAGCCCATCATGGTTTTTTGTGGTAGAGTGATGTCTGTTCAAGTCCAATGTGGTTTCCTGGTGAAAACACCAGGAAGCCATCGATGTTTAGATAACAGTGATCTAAGGAGAAACTGAGGTGACCTGCAGACAAAGTATTGGCAAAGGAGGCGTATGTATCTTCAGACCGGGAAATTTTCTGTTCCCTTTCATCAGGTGAGTAGCTGAAAGTGTTTTGTTTCAGTGGAATGCACAAAGCTGTCCATGCTTATTTTGGCTGTTTTCAGGGATCATTTCCTATGTTTACACTTCCAGGAGATTTTATGGAACGTGGGGTAAGCAGTGTTGTTTTTTATTTCACTAAACAACAAAGGAAATCCAGACTTGGTCCTTTTTCTTTTTTAGCGCTAATTTATGTTTTCTAAGTGGTGTAAAGATTATGTGATTTTATAATAATTGGTACCTCACATGATCCCCTGCCCCCATCTTTCCTCCCGTGGTGCAGATGAGGAAAGTACAGCACAAACCTTACCCAAATTTACATAACCAGTCTGACCCCTCCTCATCAGCAGCCATTCGAGGGTGGACCGCCAGCAAGGCTGGGCGAAGACAGGGCCGCCCCATGCCATCTGTGCGCAGGCGGGATCTCGAGGAGGTGACGCACACAGGCCATAGCCCCCGCACTGAGGAGGCTGCAGCCGAGGCCGTGGCAGCTGACCCAGGATGCACAGCCCCTGTTGTCCTCCCTGAGCTTCCCGTGGGGAAGCAAAGGGTCACGTAGTGGGGGATGCATTCTGGGAAATGATTATAACAGCATGAGGGTTTGGAACAGGATAAATCTTGCCATTCCAGGCCCTCTCAACTCCCCAGGCTCCTGAGTTGTGTTTCTTAGATGATCTTAGTGTAACGTGTGGCTCAGGAAGTGTGAAGTCCTTTCGTTATCAGGACAAGCAGATGGACTCTCTTGAGGGGTGTGTTTGGGGGCCATAAGACCTACTCCTCAGTCACAGGGGAAGGCACTGAGAACAGTTCACAGTGTTAAGATCACATGTTTTGGGTGTGTGATGAGGTTTGTGTAAAACCCCAGTGTATGCGTGTGTCTTTGAGGCCAGCTATTCAGTATCACTCTTCTGTGTAACAGGCCTTCTAGTAGGTGCTGCAGTTAAGGGAATAATTGTAGAGATCCCTGTCTCCTTGAAGCTGACCTAGGAAACCAGAAACAACAGAGAGAAGTAAGATATATAATGTATCAGTTGGTGCTTAGTCCCAGGGAGAGAGGAACCTGCAGAGCAGTGCTGGGGGCCTGGGCTGTGTGGGTCTGGGCCATTGTCTCTGAGGGCTTGTGAGTCTGTGTGTCTGCGTCTGGTTGTGTGCACATGCATGTCCAGTGACGGGCTTTATGATTTTGTATGTCTTGGGGTTATGTGTTTATATCCTTAAAATCTGGACCTCTTCACCATTCAGTTGATTTGTTAATGGTAAAACTTCAAAGAAAAGCAGGAATCAGAAACTAATAAAACAAACTACACACACACAGAAATCTGGACCTTTGTTGAGGCTTGTGTAAAACTTCTGCTTGACAGTGTGTGTGTGTGTGTGTGTGTGTGTCTGAGCTTTCACATGTAATTAGCATCAGTCTCCTTCGGTGTGCTAGAGAGCAGGTGCTGTGGTGAACAGAGCTGAGGAAATAATCTTGTTGGCTTTAAAGGTGACATTCTATGACACAAACAAGATGTGTAAGTAACACTATACCACATATCTGATGGAGATTATTCCCAAGGAAAGAAAACTAGGGTGTGCAGTGGGCTCAGGCCCTGTGAATCTGCAGAGGCATCTGCCTGTTTCTGAACCATTAACTCATTTTATGAGATCAGTGTTCCCTGATACCAAAGCCAGACAAAGGAACCACAAGAGAAGAAAACTACCAGCCAGTCTTTGTGTCAGTGTGTCCTGGCCACTGTGCCCGGATATTTAGACAAATATTCTACTGGGTGCTTCTGTGCAGGGTTTTATTTTTTATTTTTTGAGATTACCATTTCAATAGGTAGAGTTTGAGTAAATCCAATTACACTTCATAGTGTGAGTGTGCTTCGTCTAACCAACTGCAGGGTTTTTTAAAAGATTTATTTATTTAGTGAGTATTTCCTGGAATGCGTTTACTAAAGGTGGCATAAGAGTTTGAGAAGCTCTGCAGACCCACTCCCCAATAAAACTGGTAAAAATTATTTTAATAACAGACATTTAAAGCCCCTGGGAATGGTCCTAAAAGGAAATAGCAAATGAAGAACATCTATTTAAGAAAACCGATGAAGATTTATAAGAGATGTGAGAACCTGTGTTAACTGGACTCTGAGCATCCCCTCCCCAACTCTTTCCAGGTCACACTGGTGAAGGCTCCACTCCAGACACCTGCAGCCTGGAACACAGGGTATGAGGGCTTTCTTGCTGGGAGATCAGGATGTCAGTGTTTCAAATGCTGCTCCCACTTGCTGACAGGGATTTATTAAGTGCTTTGCAAAGTGGGGACACCATTCTTTCAGTTCCTGCACATGGAGTGGGGGGCTGACAATACTGGGATGCCAATGACTTTTATCCCAGCTCACGAGATGGATGTAACAGACGTCATTTGTGGGGGGCCAGGGGACACAATCAAGAGGCCCTATGGCCGCTTTCTCTCCCCTCCTGTGACCAATCAGCTCCTAAAATGGGATTGCCACCCAGAGAGAGGCTACCTATTGGCCCCAAAGCAGCCATAGTGTCCTGGTACAAAGATTTTGCCTTTCACGGGGGCAAAGCAATCCGTAAACACAGAGCTCTTAGTCACTTTTCATGGATTAGTTAGGGTGTCAAAAGGTCATCAAGAGATCAACTGCATGTGGAAGGCTGTTACTCCAGGAAGTGGAACACATGCCCTACATGACTCCAGGAGGTCAACGAGCACTCTGACCTTTGTGCCCCAGGGCAGTCTGCAAGCGATGGGGATGGTATCTGAGCCATTGTGTTCTGGGGTAAAGAAATGTTGATAAACAAGTGAAGACGTACTAGGGAAATTGCTGCTGGACTGCAACTGTTATCCAATTAATCTTTTCCCAAGCCCCTTATCTACCCTTTCTCCCTATAAAAAGGTCAGCTTGAAAGATGTTAAGATGGTTTTTGAGGGCATGTAACCTGATGTCTTCTCAGATCGGCGGCCATGTGAATTAAACGCCCGTAAAGATTCAGTCCTTGTCTCTGCGTATTGGTTCTGGTGGTGACACGCAGCATGAACACTGACTTTTCTGGTTTCAGCTGTACGGGGGTGGTGGCCGACCAGGGACGTTTACTGCAACTCCCATCTGGCCTGAGGACAGGCCACACCAGGGGTGGCTGGCCAGTGAAATTTTACTACAACCCAGACTTTCCCAAAACAGGGCATGCAGGAAGAGGAGGGTGTGCTCACGTGCACACTGTGAGATCAAAACGCAAGCTGTTTCTCTGCCGTTGTTTACGCATCCAAGAACAGTTCTCGGAACAATAGCTTGCCAGGTGCATTAATCGCTTAAACCTCTCAACTGTGACTGAAGTTAACATCTTTAACTCTTGAGTTTCCTTATCACGGCCAGTCCTCTGGGTTATTTCTTTGGAATTGACAGACAATGCACAAATTTTCTCAGACCTCAACTTTTTGTGTAACAGTTTGGAACCAAACCTGCAATATCTCTGAAGTATGCCTGTACCATTGGTTAACCAGTGTCATCCTAATAAATTCAGTAAAAAAAAGGAAAAAATAAATAAAAATTAAAATGATATTACGGAGTGTTAAAAAAGAAATATATTTACAACAAAATAAAAAGTAATAAAATAGTGGGAATAAATTTAACAAAAGAAGTACAAAATGAATACCTGAAAACTGCAAAATATGTCAAAATAAGTAAATGTACAAATAAATGGGAGTATATTCCAATTTCACAGATCAGGAGACTTCACATTATTAAAGTGGTAGATGAATCCCAAAATCATCTAGAGATTCAAAACAATACTTATAATACTAGCTGATTCCTTCACACAAATTGGCAAACTGTTTTGTTAAATATTATAGAGAATTGCAAGTGGACCAGATTAGCCATTGCTGGTAGGTTAAGGAGCTGGGAAAAAGCAAGGTGGAGAGACCTCTGTGACTGGATTAGAAGAGTTAACACAGTGAATTGGGGTGCTGTACAGACGACAAAATCATGTGCTCCCACTGTGGGGTCTGGGAAACAGGGTTGCTGTGTTTTGCTGTGCACAGTGTGTATTTTTTTGCCCAAATTTTTAAGAGGATTTTTAAAAATATATTTTATTGATTATGCTATTATAGTTGTCCCATTTTCCCCCTTCACTCCCCTTGACCCTGCACACCCCCTCCCACCCACATTCCCCCCTTTAGTTCATGTCCGTGTGTCATAATTCTTTAGCTTCTACATTTCCCATACTATTCTTGCCCTCCCCCTGTCTACTTTCTACCTACCATTTATGCTACTTATTCTCCATACCTTTACCCCCTCTCTCCCCCTCCCACTCCCCTGTTGCTAATCCTCCATGTGATCTCCATTTCTGTGGTTCTGTTTCTGTTCTAGTTTTTTGCTTAGTTTGTTTTGGTTTTTGTTTTAGGTGTGGTTGTTAATAATTGTGAGTTTGCTGTCATTTTACTATACATATTTTTTTAATCTTCATTTTCTTAGATAAGTCCCTTTAACATTTTTTTAGATATGTCCTTTAACATAAAATAAAGGGCTTGGTGATGATGAACTCCTTTAACTTGACCTTATCTGAGAAGCACTTTATCTTCCCTTCCATTTTAAATGAAAACTGTGCTGGATAGAGCAATCTGGGATGTAGGTTCTTGCCTTTCATGACTTGGAATACTTCTTTCCAGCCCCTTCTTGCCTGTAAAGTCTCTTTTGAGAAATCAGTTGAAAGTCTGATGGGAACTTCTTTGTAGGTTACTATCTCCTTATGTCTTGCTGCTTCTAGAATTCTCTCCTTCATTTTTACCTTGGCTAATGTAATTATGATGTGCCTTTGTGTGTTCCTTTTTGGGTCCACCTTCTTTGGGACTCTCTGAGCTTCCTGGACTTCCTGAAAGTCCATTTCCTTTGCCAGAATGCGGAATTTCTCCTTTATTATTTGTTCAAATAAGACTTGTTGCTCTTCCTCTTCTCCTTCTGGTACCCCTATAATTTGGATGCTGGAATGTTTAAAGATGTCCTGGAGGTTCCTAAGCCTCTCATTTTTTTGAATTCTTATTTCTTCATTCTTTTCTGGTTGTGTATTTCTTTCTTCCTTCTGGTCCACTCCATTGATGGGAGACCCAGCTTTCATTCCATCACTGTTGGTTCCCTGTACATTTTTCTGTTTTTCACTTAGTATAGCCTTCATTTTTTCATCTAATTTGCAACCAAAATCAACCAACTCTGTGAGCATCCTGATCACCAGTGCTTTGAACTGTGTATCTGATACGTTGGTTATCTCTCAGTTGCTTAAAAGTACTGGTTTTAAGGCTTTCATTTCTGTTTGAGCCATCTTCCCCCCCCCACCCTTTGGTCTGGTTGCACCTGTTATGTATGAGGGGCGAAGCCCTAGATGTTCATCAGGGTGGGGCACTCCAGTCACTGGATTGTGACATTGTATGTGGGGGGCGGGGCCTGAGGAAACAATGGCGCTTGCTCCATTCTCCGTGGGACTTCAGTCCCTTCTGCTGCTTCCCCGAGCAAACTGGGCCCCTCTAGTGCCACTTCCCGTGTGGGTGGGCTTGTGCACGCTGTGGGACTTTCAAGGACCTCTCCTGTGAGGCTGGGAATCTCCCCGTGTGCCTCAACCCTCACGGGTGTTTTCAATCAATGTCCCGGGGCTGTATATCCCAGCCCTGGGATCCTGGGTTGCATGCAGTGCCTTGCTTCACAATTGTTGCCTCGCTGGGTCTGATGGTTTCCACCCCTCGGCCGGGGTCTGCCAGCTCCTGCTTGCGCGCTCAGGGTCCACCTGCTGCAGTCTTGCTCACCCCGAATGCCTTATGCACCCCCAGATGCCTTATGTGCCCGGTCCCAATGCTGAGACCCATGCCCAGCTGCTTGACTCTGTCCCTCCTACCGGTCTGGATGAATGTGTCTATTTTAACTTCTTAGTTGTCCAACTTCCATTCAGATCAATTTTCTGTCAGTTCTGGTTGTTATTCTGTTTCTAAATTGTTGTTGTCCCTATCTTGGTTGTGCATGGAGGCACAGTGCATCCACCTATGCCTCCATCTTGGCTGGAAGTCCTCAAATTTTTTGAGGGAGAAATAAGGA
This sequence comes from Tonatia bakeri, assembly GCA_004024845.1. Lineage (NCBI taxonomy): Eukaryota > Metazoa > Chordata > Mammalia > Chiroptera > Phyllostomidae > Tonatia > Tonatia bakeri. The sequence goes on along the minus strand of PVIA01014663.1, from coordinate 19,346 downwards.
TGTGCAGTATACATGTATATAATGATTACATATCATGGGTATAATAATACTGTGCATAATGGGGACAAAAAACTGGGCGCACATTATACACAGCAAAATAAGGTATTCTGGAACATCAAAGGTGTATTTAAAAAAAGACCAAAAAAAAAAAAAAGCACATTACCCTAGATGCACAAGAACAATGGACAGGGCTTGCTTAAGGCAAGGATAAATGTTTCACTGGGGAAGTTATAGGCCTGAGGTGTGACTACCCACTATGACATGCCCAGTTAGGAATTTATGATCAGGTCACCCTGTGTTATTCCAGTGAACACACCAATGGTGTGCAGCAGTCCTTGTTGCTGATGTGGAGCAAGCTGTAGTGGTCTGGATAGAACATCTAACCAGCCACAATGATTCCTTAAGCCAAAACCTAATCTAGAGCAGGCCCTACCCCTCTTCACTTCTATGAAGGCTGAGCCCTGGTCGGCATGGCTCATTTGGTTGGTCATCTTCCCACAAAGCAAAAGGTCACCAGTTCAATTCCCAGTCAGGGCACATGCCTGGGTTGCAGGCCATACGAGAGACAATTGATGTTTCTCTCCTCTTTTTTCCCCTACCATCTCCTCTCTCTAAATAAATAAAATCTTTAAAAAAAGTTCTGTGAAGGCTGAGAGAGTGAGAAGTTGCAGAAGGGAAGTTTAAAGCTAGCAGAGATTAGGTTACTATATGAGGAAAGCAGTCACCTCCAAAACATAACAGTGGAAGGTGAAGCAGTAATTGCTGATGTAGAAGCTGCAGCAAGTTACCCAAAAGATCTGGCGGAAATAATAAAGGTGGCTGCACTAAAATGCAGATTTTCAGTGTAGACGAAGCAGTCATATATTGGAAGAAGCTGCCAGCTAGCACTTGCATAGATAGAGAGGAGCCAATGCCTGACTTTTGAAAACGGGGACTCCAGGGGCTGCTGCAGTTGGCGTTTAAGATAAGCCGATGCTCACTTCTCACGCTAGGGCCCCGAGGGGTTGTGCTAACCCTGCTCTGCTTGTGCTCTGTGGGCGTAACAAGGAAGCCTGATGACAGAGCATCTGTTACAGCATGGTTTACGCAACATTTTAAACCGAATGTGGAGACCTACTGCTCAGGAAAAAAAAAAATCTTTCGAAGTATTACTACTGCTCCTTGACAGTGTACCCCGTGACCAAAGAGCTCTGTGGGAGCCACACAACAAGGTCATTGTTGTTGCTTTTTTTTTTAAAGATTTTATTTATTTATTTTTAGAGAGGGAAGGGAGGGAGAGAGAGAGAGAGAGAAACATCAATGTGCGGTTGCTGGGAGATATGGCCTGCAACCTAGGCATGTGCCCTGACTGGGAATCGAACCTGCAATGCCTGGTTCACAGCCCGCGCTCAATCCACTGAGCTACACCAGCCAGGGCCATTGTTGTTTTTATGCCTGCTGACACAACCTTCACTCTGCAGCCCTTGGATCAAGGAATAATTTCAACTTTTTAGTTTTATTGTTTAGGGAAGCTGTAGCTGCCATAGATAGAGATTCCTCTGATGGAACTGGGCAACATCAATTGAAAATCTCTGGAAAGGATCCACTATTCTAGATGTCATTAAGAACATTCATAATTTACTGACAGAGGCCAAAATAGCAACGTTGGCAGAGTTCGGAAGAAGTAGACTCCAAGCCTCATGAGAACTTTGAGGGGTTCGAGAATTCAGTACAGTAAGTAACTGCAGATGCGGCGGAAACAGCAGGAAAACTAGAGGCGGGCCTGAAGATGTGACTGGATTGCTGCAGTCTCATGATAAAACTTTAACAGATGGGGACTTTGCTTCTTATAATGAGCAAAGAAAGAGGTACCTTGAGATGGAATCTACTCCCGGTGGATGCTCTGAAGGTTGTTGACGTGACCGTACACGATTGAGACTACTGTACAAACTTAGTTGACAAAGCAGTGGCAGGATTTGAGTGAACTGGCTCCAGTTTTGAAAACAAGTTCTATGAGGGTAAAATGCTATCAAACAGCATTGCATGTTACAGACAAGTCATTCATAAGAGGGAGAGGCAATTGATGTGGAAAACTTCACTGCTGTCTTACTTGTAAGAAACGGCTACAACCACGCCGACCTGCAGCAACCATCACCCGATCAGTCAGCAGCCACGCAAGACTCTCGGTCAGGAAAAAGATTACAACTCACTGAAGGCTCTTGATGATTAGCATTTTTAACAACAAAGTATTTTTAATTAAGGTACCATGTTTTTTAGGTATAAAGTGGTCTACAGTATAATGTAAACATTTATCTGCACTGGGAAACCAAAAAATCTGTGTGACTCCCTCTTGTGCAACGCTCACTCTGTAGTGGTGGTTTGTGTATGGCATATGAGATCATGGACCCCTTCCCAAGCTCCTACTCCCCCCACCCTGTGGGAACATGAAGAAGGCCCCCATGGGACCAACTTGGGAGCCTGGCTGGCTCCTGGTCAGGAAACGGCCAAACAGGTGCTCCAACCAACTGAGCCACCTGGCCAGGGCGCCACTGGTATTTACAGCAAGAATTTATGGGGCCTACTTATTTTCCCAGCATTGGAACCTTGGACAGGGGGCTGGTATGGGGCTGGGGTCCCTCACTCCTCAGGGGGGACCTCCGTAGCTGAAATATCCTCTTGATTTTAACTCACCATATGTGGCTGGGGGACCAGCCAGTCCACATCTCTGCCCCTCCTACCATTTTCAAAGCAGTTTCTTTATATTCTTAGTTGTAAGACTTTTGTTCTGCTGAATTTCAGACAGTTCTGAATGGTGATGGTTCTGTAGTTTTGTTGTAATTTTGATGTGCATGTGGCAGGATTCAAATACTTCATTTACCTATGCAACCATCTGAACTGGGAGAAGCGTAAATCTAGCTTTCGATTTAAAGTCAGAGAAATGCAACTCTTTTTAAAAATTGAATAGTTAGAGGCCATTAGGAGGGTACTAACTGGCCTAATTTCAATAATGTTGAAAGATAATAGGCCTGAGGAAAGGGAGAGAGCTGGGGGAACCAGCGGACAGCAGTCAAAACACATGCAAATTAATCAGTTAAGTTTCCCATCTTAAACAACTGTGATCTGTGTTACCCCCAAACAATTACAACAGTAACGGTGAAGGCCACTCATCACAGGTCACTGTTACAAATATAATAATAATGAAGGAAGTCTGAAGTATTGTAAGAATTACCAAGTGGCGACACAGACAAGTGGGCAAATACTGACGGAAAAATCCCACTAACAGACCTGCTCAGCACGGGGTCGCCACAAAACTTCAGTTTGTAAAAAAAAATGCAGTATCTGTGAAGTACAATAAAGTGAAATGCAGTAAAACAAGGTGAGCTGGTGCCTGGGTCTTCTCCTTTCCATACTTAGCCTATTTAAGGAATTGTTGATTTTGTTTATCAAAAAAAAAAAACCCAAACAAACAACAAACCCAAAACACTTGCTCCTGTAATTATTTCTGCTCTGATCTTTATTATTTCCTACCTTCTGCTAACGTAGTGTTTAGCTGGTTCTTCTTCTCATTCCTTACCATTCAGGTTGTTTATTTGGCATCTTTTTTCCTGATATAGGCATATATCACTACAACTTCTCTTACAGTAATCCTTTCGTTGCATCCCATAAATTCATTTCATAAATTCTATTTTTATTTTTGTCTGTCTTGACATTTTTTTTAAGAATATAAAATTTTATCTTATTTTAGGTAAAAAATAATTGTACCACTGAATAAGAAAGTAGCTTTTAAAAAGATTTTATTTATTTAGTTTTAGAGAGAGGGAGGGAGGAGAAAGAGAGGGCGAGAGAAACGATGGTTGGTTGCCTCTCATATGCACCCCAACCAGGACAGATCCCAGGCTTGTGCCCTGACCAGGAATTGACCAATGACCTTTTGCTTTGTGGGACAATGCCCAACCCACTGAGCCACATGGGTCAGGGCTGAAGAAGTATTTCTGAGGGGTGGGGAGGAGAAAGGAGGGGAAAAAACAATAAGCCAAAAGAAAAATAACTTTATATTCATCTGTATAAACACATCTGCTAAGGCAAACACAATCCAGGGCCAAGGCTGCTGCAGTTTTGTTAGTTTTGCAGATTCCAAGGCAAAAAAAACCCCCCCACACAAAAAAAACCCCCAAACACCAAAAAACCCAAAAACCAAAACAAAACAGACAAAAAAAACCCTCTGCCAAGTCCAGTGGTTGTTTTGTAGACGCTTGGGGCATTTTACTAAAACAAGGAGTTAAAGAGCTTACATGGCAGGGCGCTGTCATGGCACACACCGCAGGATGCATAACTGCGTTTGGACTGGGTGACGGGCAGTTTCACCACGCAACAGTGCACACGGACACACATGTGAGCAAGCACATGGGAGCTGTGTGGACTGGGTGGGTGGCACAGGCTTGGCTGAGGCCAGTCTGGGGATGGGCACAGGGAGTCCCCATGCTTCCTCAGAGTGTGGGCATGACAGGATAGGTCCCATCCCTGGTGACAAGGCAGTGAATGTCACTCTGGGGAAGGATGGTGTGAAAGGGCCGAGTGAAGTCCTCTGCTCTCCACTGTCTGGTTTGTGAAAACCTCTTAAGATGCTTCTTAGATGCCTCCTGGAGAACGGAGAGGGTCCTGGTTTGTGACCACATGAGGGGCCATTCCCTCCTCCCCACACTGCTCTCTCCAGAGCTCCTGGTGCCCTCAGGTTGTCCCTGGAGGGCTAGGGAGAGGTGTATCTGCTCCCAGAGTCTTCCCTGCCATGACACACGACATGGCTGGAACAGTGTGGTCTGTGAGGTAGACACAGCTGTTCCCTTACCCTGCCTGGCTGGGGTTGCATGGAGTCAGCATCCCTTCACAAAAATAAAAACCTTTCCTTGGTCCCCTCCCTGACTCCAGCAGAGAGCCTGCTGGGCTGGGGAATAGGTACAGGGGGTGGAGCATCTTGTGCCTCTGACCAGCTCCTTAGCTCCCACTCCACGGAGGCAGCCACAATGCTTGCCATCTGTCAGGCTCCCAACAGTCTAGGAAGGGGCTGAGGGCCCCAGCAGCAGTGCAGCCTGTGGATTAAGGGCAAGAGGCCTCTGGACAGGAGAGGCATGGGGAGACGAGGGTTGTGTGTGGACAGCAGTCACAGGGATGCGGAGCAGCACTGGAGAAGGTAGCCCGTAGCCAGGGGCACAAGAGAGACTCAGGGACACCAGGGAGGACTGGGTCAGGCAGGGAGCCAGCGCTGGGGTCATGGCCTCAGATACAGCAGCTGGGCCAGCTCTGTGAGTCCCCTCTACTGGCTGCATTCACAGACATTTGTAGGTTTTTAGTATGGTCCCTTCAGACAGAGCTGAGGACTCAGGCTCAGCCTCTAGTTTGCTCATCCTGGACTGGGTGCTGGGCCAGGGCCAGGCAGCTGGGCAGCACCCCTTTGCTACGTGACGGTGGGCTGCAGTTCTTTGAGGGCCACTTTCCACAGCTTCATCTCTCCCACCTCCTTCGTCCGCTCCTCCTGCTCCTCCTTGATCTCCTCTTCCAGGCGGCTCAACACACTGATAGCCTGGACCTCAGCCTCCAAGGAGCTCTTGGGCCCCTTGATGCCTTTGGTGAGATGTTGATCTCTGGGAGGAGGACCGGCACAGGCAGCCCTTGCCCTGCAGCTCCGGCTGCCTCCTCACAGAAAATCAGGAGGAACTCCTGGAAGGTGGGCTTGCCTTCAAAGTCCTCATCTGCCCTCTTGACCATGTTTTTTTTTTTAATTGATATTTTAGAGAGAGAGAGAAGGGATAGAGGTAGACGTAGAGATAGAGATAGACATCGATTTTTGTTCCCCTTATTTATGCATTCATTGGCTGATTCTTGTGTGCGCCCTGACCTGGCATCAAACTGTAAGCTTGGTGTATGTGGGCAATGCTCTACCCAACTGAGCAACCCACCGGGGCTGCCCTGATCATGTTCTTTAGGCTCAGGTGGGTGTGGGTGGCTCCAAGTTTCTCCTTCATGAACTTTAGCTCCATCAGATTGAAGAAGTCATCCTGGCCAGCATCTCACAGCTTGAACATCTTCTCCATGTCCTTGATTTGCTTTCTGGAGAACTCCTAGACCTCTGTGAGGGGGCTGAAGACGCAGAGGCTGGGTGACTGCCTGTGCACACCCTAGTTGAGGTGGGAACACTGCAGCAGCTTGACGCTCAGCTCATTGTCCCACTGTCCAGTGCCTATGCCACCTGGTCCAGTGCCTGGATGCCACTGCCCTCACCCCACCCCTGTCTGCAGCTGCTGGCCCAAGTCGGTGGCCACCCTGTCTGTGGCCTTGGTGGCCCACGCAGCATAAGCCTCAGCCAACCCCTGCTTGCTTTAGCCCATACCACTTCAGGCCATGCTCTTCCCGTCTTGAGATATTATTTAAATTTTCCATAAAACAGCCCTGGCTGGTGTGGCTTAGTGGACTGAGCGCTGGCCAGAGAACCAATGGTCGCCAGTTTGATTCCCAGTCAGGGCACATGCCTGGGCTGCAGGCCAGGTCCCCAGTGGGGGGCGCATGAGAGGCAACCACATATTGATGTTTCTCTCCTTCTTTCTCCCTCCCTTCCTTTTTCTCTAAAAAGAAATAATAAAATCTTTAAAATTTTCCTTAAAACACAATTTTTCTTTTTAATTTCTTTTTTTACCCAGTGGTTGTCCAGGACTATGTTATTTAATCTCCACATATTCGTGAATTTTCTTAGTAGGATTTAAGGTAAATATATCATGTATGTAAGGTTTTATAAAATCTTTGATAGGCCTTAGACTATGCTTAATGTTTGCTGCAGACCTTGGGTTCAGGGCTTCAAGATCCTGTAGTGTCTCATTTTTCTCCTCTGGTGTGTTGGGCATGCCTAGAAACTCATTCTTAAGTAGAGACTGCATCTTTAGCTGTCTGTTTTAATTTACTGGTTTTATGCTAAAGCCCTTTTGATAATGGTGGTCAAACATTTGGGTAGAAAATATTCTCTTATGTTACAGTAATATGAGTAATGTTTTGGTGAAACAGAATCCCTATGATCATCAGAACAGGGTCTTGGCATTTATTCCTTTGCTTCTGTCAGAGAGGAAACTCGAAGGATCTGGAAATTGACTGTACTTTCGTCAAAGAGATAAGGCTTTCAAAAGTCATTTTCTTTGACGGATGATGGTCTACATTACAGAAAACAGGACACTTTGTATATCAAAATGTTCTCCCCACTTTCTGCAGGAAACATGATGTATTTTTTTTCTCATTTCATAGTGAAAAACTTTTTTTGTACTCTTTCAAGGAAAATTCAGATTTTGGGTGGTATATTAAGACTACCACCCCCCCACCCCCCCAACAAACACACATAGGCTCTTAACTTTCAACTTGGAGCAGAAGCCACTGGAATCAGTATCTCCTGCATATTCACTAGGCTCTCATTTCGGGCACTGTTTTGCCACATGACCTCAAGTATTTCACAGTAAAAAGAGGTGTCTGCTTTCAGATTGTTGGACATTTTTCTTGTTTGGAAAATGAGAAGGATGACTCCAAGATTTTTACATATTTCAACAAAAACAGTCCATTCCTTTTTTTTTAGAGGAAGGGACAGAAAAAGAGAGGGAGAGAAGCATTGATGTATCAGAAATATCAATCAGTTGCCTCTTCCATGCCCCCAACCGGGGACCTGGCCCACAACTCAGGCTTGTGCCCTGACTGGGAATCGAACCAGCACTCAGTCCACTAAGCCACATCAGCCAGGGCCCATTCATTTCTTTTGCTCTGTATTTTTCTCTTGTAAGACTACACTGTGTGGGTAGCTTCCAAGTTTTTCTTTCATGACCGAGGCATCTAAAAACCTTGTTATTACTGGTATTTGAGTTTCTTTTCCTCATCTTCTCAAAATTCCCTATCCTGAAGACCTTGTGTCACCTGAAAGACATTTCTATGGATTATCTTTTGTTTTCTCAAAAACTTTTTAGGGGGGCAGGATTAACACCCTACCTAAAATGAAATCAGATGTCAAGACATATCGCAATATGCATTAAGTAAATAGAAAAATGTTTATAAGTCAAAGGTACTTTAAAAAAAAACGGGGCAAGGGTAAGCTGGTCCAGGTGACTCGTGCGAAGGGGAAAAGTTTAGCCCTTTTGTGTGTGTAGAAATTGAGGTGGCATGTCTTCAACGTTTGACCCTCTTACCTACTGGCACACCCAAAAAGGGCATGCGTCAACCTTTATATGTTCTCTACCTGTTGTAATCAAGACAAGGTGAGCAGGTATCTAAAGTCAACTAAGTGTCAAATAAAAAAAATGAGCCCTGATAGGTGTGGCTCAGTGGGTTGGTCACTGTCCTGCGAATAGAAATGCTGCCGGTTTGATTCCCAGTCAGGGCACATGCCTGGGTTGCAGGACAGGTCCCCAGTGGGGGCCACGTGAGAGGCAACCTCACATTGATGTTTCTCTCCTTCCCTTTCTCCCTCCCTTCCCCTCTTTCTAAAAATGAATAAATAAAATCTTAAAAATTTTTCACTTGGTTGGTATCCAGTTTGATTTTTCCTGATTTTTAAGCTAACCTGGACACCTAAATGCTATGCCACATTCTTTACATTTATGGGGGTTCCCTTCATGTGAGTTCTTTCATGTCTTTGAGGATAACTGCAACAAATAAATGCTTTACCACACTGCCGACACTCCTCAGGTTTCTCTTCTGTACGAGTTCTTTTGAAAGTATCTGTGATCTGTGGAGGCTTTACCACATTGCTCACACTCACAAGGCTTTTCTCCACTGCGAGTTCTTTCATGTATTCGAAGGGAATTGGAACCTGAATGCTTTACCACATTTTTTTACATTCATAGGGTTCTCTCCAGTGTGAATTCTTTTATGTGTTTGTAAGGAACTTTGGACTCTGAAGACTTTTCCACACTTTTTATATTCACACTCCTTCTCTCCGTGTGAGTTCTTCCATGTTTTCTAAGATCACTGAGGCACCTGAATGCTTCAGTACACTTTGTACATTCATGGGGTTTCTCCCCCAGTGTGATTTCTTCATGTCTTTGAAAATTATAGTAATGTCTGAAGGCTTTGCCACACTCCTTACATTCATGGGGTTGGTCTTGAGAATGAGTTCTTTAGCGTGTTTGTAAAGAACTGTGACGTCTGCAGACTTTACGGTGTTCACGTTCATCAGGGCCTCTCCATTGTGATTCTTTCACACACACGGATGAGCACTGAAAGTCTTACCACATTCTCTGCATTTGGGATTTCACTCCTGGGTGAGTCCTTCCATGTGACTGAAGACTTTGTGGAGAGGTGCAAGGTTTTCCACGTTCTTTCCATGCATAGGGTTTCTCTCCTTCGTGAACATTCCCCTGTCTCTGAAATGCCTGATAACATCTGAAGGCTGCAGCACGTTGTTTCCACTGATAGGTTTTCATTCCTATGTGAGTTCTCTCATGTGTTTTAAGAGTTTCATGATATCTATATGCTTTTCCACATTGTTTATGATGATAGCGTTTCTGTCCAGTGTGGATTCTTTCATTAGACTGTAGGCCTGTATATGGCTGTCAGAGTGTCCCATTTATTTAACAATGGCCTCCCCTCCCACATTATACATTTTACAACAGTGTTGACAAGCAAGAAATCCTGGTCGTCTAAAACATCCAGCATGTGTGTGGAGTAGGAAGCATGAACTGGACAGCACCAGACGTCTATACTCCATTTATAGGCAGGTTACGTATGACTCTGTCATCTCCAATTTATTATTCTATAACTGATCATCCCAAACACACAATGTTCATAGTTCCTCATAAGGCAAATGCATCATAAGCACACGGAAACCATTTATATACTTTTACAGTGATCACATTATATCCTATTTTTCTCTAATGGCAGGGTGCAGAGTGTGTTGGGAAAGAGCAGAAATGCTCGACCAATAAAAGAAACATTACTTTAAAATCATCAGTTCCTCATGAGAAAAATACCTTTCATTTCCTCCCTTTTACCCACCATTTCCAATACTCCCCTGGGCAGAGGGTCACATCTGCATGAGTTTCAGGGAATAAAAACATGGTGAAGAACTGGAAGTTTTTCCTTCTATTCCCATCACCAGAAATGAAAAGCCCAGGTGGCCATATCATCCTTAAGTCCTCCAGGCCACTAGAAGTACGGACACACCTCATTTTATTGTACTTCACAGAAATTGCATTTTCATCAACATGAGACGAGGCCCTCCACTAGGAGAAAGAGTATGACTCACTAAAGGCTCAGTGGATGGTCACCATTTTTAGCAATAAAGCATATAATTTTTAAACATTTTTTACATATTTTTTATTGTCATTCAAGTAGAGTTTGCTGTCTTTTCCCCCACCCCCCAGCTTTTTTATTTTAATTTTTAAAATTACAGTTGAATTTTAATATTATATTAACTTCAGGTGTACAGCACAGTGGCTAGACATTTATACAACATATGAAGTGGACATTGTCCTACAAAGCAAATAGTCACAGGTTGGATCCCTGGTCAGGGCCCACACAAGAGGCAACAGACTGATGTTCTCTCACATCAGTGTTTCTCTCCCTCTCTTTCTCCCTCCTTTCCCCTCTCTCTAAAAATAAACAGATAAAATATTTAGGGGAAAAAAAGAAAGAAGGAGGACCACAGAAATACAAAGGATAATAAAAAATACTATAAATAATTATATGCCAACAAACTGAAAAATCTGGAAGGATAAATTCCTACAAAGAGATGATATTCCTAGGCTGAGGGAGAAAATCTGAACAAACATATAACTACTAACAAAATTGAATCAGTAATCAAAAACTCCCAACAAACAAAAGTCCTGGACTGAATGACTTCACATACAAATTTTACCAAATATCAAAACAGAATCAACACCTATCCTCAAACTATTGCGAAAAATTCAAGGGGAGAAATGGCTCCCAAAAATCAATTTCTGAGGCCAGCATTACCCTGTCCACAGAGAGAATGTCATTTATGTCATGTCATACGTGTTGTCCCAGAGCAGGGAGACACAGTTCAGATCCCGTCTGCAGAGACTGTGTGCAGTGGTAGTGGCGCTGAGGTTCCCTGGGGGTATCAGGAAAAGGCATATCATGTCCCTACAGAGGTGAGGGCCAAGTGCAGCTAAAAGACTGCTGGCATAGGCATTGAATAAAACAGACTTAACCAAGTCTGTAATAGCAGAAAGTGTACCAGCTGCTGTGTGGATAAAGTCAGAATCTCCATACTGTTAGGAACCGGTGTAGGGCTTTATTTGGTGTGCCCATAGCCCCAAGGTGTGGTAATCCAGTGTGAAATGTCATCCATTCTTTCCAGGTTTAAAAACAGAAACAGATTCAGCTGTTCAAAAGACAAGCAGTGGGAATAATCACTTCTTCCTAAAAGGGTTCTTATTAACAGTTTTCAATTCTTGAGGGTCTTCTTTAATTTACACCAGACCATATTAACTGATGCAACTAAGGGTTAAGGACCATATCACAAAGCCAATTTGGAAGTGGTGAAGACTTAATTTAACTTAATGTTAATTTATCAGTTATTGGTTCACAACTTTCCTGCTTACTATGGGTTATTTTAGGAGAATGAATGCTATGACACCTGAGCAACCTTAGGCATGAACTCTGGGCAGCGAGAGGAAGCCCTACAGGCTCTTTCGGTCTGTTCCCCACCCACCTGCCTCTGCAGAGACCCTGGTTGGACACCCAGTGCAGGACCCTTTCCAGATTGCGACAGCTTGACAGCCCACCAGAGCAAGCCTGGCTCAGCTAAACGTAGGGCAAGGACCTTTCCCAGCCCAGGAGCTGACTCCGTAGTCCCTGGAGCCTTTTAGGAATGTGTGGCAAAAGCAGGCTCTAACATTAAACTGAATGTCTGGGAAACTTTCCTTGATTGGGAAACAGAAGCCTCTAGAAGAAGCACAGATAAATTTTCTATTCTCCAGGAAGTTAATGAAGAATTTAGAAACTCTCTCTGAACTATAGAAGACTTCTAAAACTGCTCAGTACCGACACCTCACTTCCCCCTTTCTCCAGCTCCTCCGGGAAATCCTGTACCTTCCGGTGTCCCTTGTCTGGACTTGGCCTCCCTTGCTCCTCCCTCTCCTCTGCACCCTCCCACCCCTTCTCCTTTGTTTCCCCACTCACCCAGGGTAAACTAGGAATAGAAAGGCAGACCCAATAGACTAGAAAAAAACAGATATTCTGGCAGCTCCCTCTAGAGAAAAGCCAGTCTCAGGAGAAGGGGAACCAGCAATAATTTACTTTCCTTGAACTAGAACAGAATTAAGGAATCCAACTAAAGATTTCCCGATCTTTTCTAAGGCCCTGTTGGGTTCACAAAGGAATTTGATTTAACTGTTAGAACATGTGATCCTGGCTATTCTGACCTGTTCCTACTAATATATCTATTGGTTTCTGAGAGCAAAGGAGCAGAACAGGTGAGTAAGGTTTGCTGAAAACTCTATCTATAGGAAGCTTTTTAAGACAAAGAGAAACAGATCAGGAAAAATGCAGGGAATTAGCCCAGCGGCTTTACCAAGCCATCCTTACGGCCAGATACAGAAGTCACCACCCTAGAGATAACATCTAGGCCTCAGCTGTATTTTAGCTCCAGGGCCAGAAAAACAGCAAAGCCAGGTGAGCTACTGCAATCACTAACAAACCCACTGCCTGGGCACTGATCAAAGATCAATTTTGGTCTCAGTAGAGACCAGGGCCTTAAAAGAATACACCTGGAAAACTGATAAATGTTCTGCTAAAACCCTCCTCTGAGATGTCCCTTAAAATTTCCACCTGCAAAGCCTCAAGACAAAGAATGCAGTGCGAGTCCTCCCTCTGGGGAGCAGCTGTGACGTTTCCTTCACATTCTTCTTCCTGAATAGCATGCATCTCCGAAACTCTAAGGGACCCGAGACTTGCACCAGGGGAGCAGTGGGCAGCAGCACCTTGTCCCAGGCTAATCCCCTGAGTCTGTCCCCAAGGTCTCCTTTTTCTGACTTCCCAGGGAGCTAAGGCAGCCCAGCCTAGACTCTCCTGTTGCTTCTTCTCTGCTAAGACCTTCCTTGTTTTACTGTCCCCAGGTTAAATGCATCCTCATAGTCACCTGGGGTCATGTTTTGAAATCTTTCCTACGTGAGGTCAATAGCTGGCCCTAGGCAGACCTGCTGAGGTGCAGGCCCCTATCTGGTAATAGTCATATGCTAGGCCTGTAGTTTCCTTGACAAACAACAATCTTTATGTCAGGTCTATTGTCTTTTTGCATCTAAGATTACACACCTTTGGAATTTCGGAGTAATCCCCTTTTCCCAGCCAGGCCCTTCAGGATACACCCAACACCAGAGCACGAGACCACAGAACCCACCCCTCACTGTCATCTTGTCCCCGAATACCATCTCTATGTGCTGTAAACGTTAATTGCTAAATATTCTATGCCCATCAATATAAAAGAAGCAGGTGTCTCTCGGTTTTACTTTTTATTCAGTCTCAGAGATTTCCCCGCTGTGCTTTGTTTCTTCCGTCCCCTACATCTACTACCCATGGGTTCTATGTAATCTCCCTGACCTCTTCTCCTTGGTTCTAATGTATAATGTGAGCTGTAAGGCTGCCATTCTGCAGAGCATTTTCTTAGGCTGTTGAGATTTTGACTCCTGGAGATTGTCATCACTTTGGCTCAAATAAACTCATAAAATTTTCCCACAGTTATGGATGTTTATTATGTCAACACTGATAAGTTCCCAATTCTGGCCAATCAGTGATCTAAAATCAGTTAATATCCAAAATTTATCAAGAACTTGTAAAACTTAGCGTACCACCCCCCATAAAACCAAACCAAACAATCCAATTTAAAAATGGGCAAAGGACCTGAATAGACATTTCTCCAAAGAGGACACACAGATGGCAAACAGACAAATGGAAAGATGCTCAGCATCACTAATCATCAGAGAGATGCAAATTAAAACCACAGTGAGGTCCTGGCCCAGTAGCCAAGGTTGTGGGTTTGATCCCTAGTCGGAGCACAAGCAAGAATCAACCAATGAGTGCATAAATAAGTGGAGCAACAAACTGATGTTTCTCACTCTTTCTCTCTTACCCTTCCTCTCTTATAGGAGGATGTAATTGGCTTTTTGAATAATTCCATGGACAGACATGGAAATGACACCTGCTATATTATAAATGGCTAAGACTGCAATACTATTCTGTAAAATGATAATGTTATAAGCACTGTAAAACAAATGAGACATGTTAATTGTATATAATATATTCTAGTTATTCACAACATATACCAATAATATATAATACTATACTATTTACTACCAATACTGTACAAATATACTACATACACTATATATACTATTTCTCCATTTTATAAATGTATACATACAGATATACACACAGATACATATTACATACAATAATAATTTTACACTATATAATACCTTATAATACAGTACAGATACATCTTTTTAATATAGATTTAAAAGCCTCAACAAAATACTAGCAAACTGAATCCGGCAGTATAAAATGACCTATACACCATGACTGAGTGAAATTTACCCAGGAAAGAAATGTTGGTCTTACATCTGAAGATGAATTCACATAACATACCATTAATAGAACAAACATCAAAAATGACAAGATCATCTCAGTAGGTACAAAAAGTTATTTGAAAATATTCAACAACCCCTGACAAGGAAGACACTCAATAACTATGACAGAAGGGAACTTCATCATCCTGAAATAAGGCATCAATGAGAAACACACAGCTGACATCATACTTGATGGTGAAAAGACTGAAGACTTTCCAAAATCAGAGGGAAAACAAGAATGTCCTGCTCTCACCAGTTGGATTCAGCATGGTAAGGGAGGTGCTACCAAGGAAATTAGGCACACACGGACAGCTCCCGAGGGAGACACACACAGACATTTTCATGGCACATACAGGTGGACACACGCAGACACAGACACACAAACTCACAAACCCTCAGAGTTAGTGGTGCGGAGCCACAAATGCTGCCACAGACACACAGATCTCAAGTCATCTGCACCCCTCCTCAGTTTTCTCTCTCTCTTTAGGACTAATTCCCATTACAGGCCTGTTACAACACAGGAGATTGATACTTTCTGAATATCTGAGTTTACAGACAGACAGAGAGACTCTCTCACATAGAACTTCATCATAAGCCCAGATCCTAACCAAGCGAACTCTTCTCACTCCCATCCCGTGAGGGAGAGGAGTGGCACCTGGCCCTCAAACCAATCCCCAAGGAGGGTGTTTCAGCTCTTCCTGACAGGGAGGGTGTTTCAGCTCCTTCCTGATGCCACTGACTATAATAAGCACATCTCTACAAATGCACAGCGGGAGCCCGTGGATGGCAGAGTCAGGGCCCGAAGTGGCTGGAGTTCTGATGTTTTAGCCCCTCCACTGCTCTAATTGCATCCAGAAATATACTCCTTGTGACTCTTCTTTTTGTCACTTCAATTTTCTATTGAGAATCAGTGAGGGAACCAAAGGTGAGTGTGTCCTCGCTCAGCATCCATGTCCTCCGCCTCCGCCAGGGGGTCCTCAACAGACATCACCTCTTCTGTGGGCTCATTCCCACAGACTTCACTCCCTCAGCCCCGCGGTGGCTCCACCGTCTTTCCTGAACTTTTCTCTTTAGGGTCAGTGTCTAATTTGTACCCTCAGTTTTAATTTTGAAGGTGGCTATGTGACAACACAAACAGGTCGATGCCATTGAAAGATTTTTATTACTTACATTTCCCAAGATGAGGGTGGACTTTATGGCAGGCGCAGCCACAGGGATACATCTGGTTTGGTCAGGAGGCAGAATTAGGAGTGAGCCAAAAACTTCAGCCAGAGCCTTACTTAGGTTTCCACAGGCGAGCTAAAACAGCGCAGAGTAAGCAGTTTAGGACTGGCTACTTTGAAAAATGCCAGCAGGCTTTGGAGCATAGGAAGTGTCTTAGTTTTGAGGTACCTGGCCCTGGGTTGGTTTATACCAGGGGACATATTGTCTTGGTGTGTAGGAAATAAGGAGCTTTTGGGGACGTTGCACCAGATTGGGTTGTATTGCACATGAAAGGTGTGTTCCAGGCAAGCTGTCCACCACCAGTATGGAATTAGGCACCCCTAGTTCCCTAGGGAAGTATTTTCCTATGTCTGAAAGCCCATTGAAGATGTAAAAATATCTTAAAATACAGAATATAAAGTACGTGATTAATACAATCAGAAAGAAGACAAGAATTTCCCTGTGCCAACCAGTTCAATTTAACATGGCAAGGGGGTACTACCAGGGCAATTAGGCAAAATGAAATAAAAAGCATTGCAGATTTTAAGGACACACACACATACTCCTGGCAGACATACAGAATCACACAGGCTTTGTCACTGAACATGTATACGCACACACTCAGACACAGACACACAGAGTCACAAACCCTCAGAGGCCTTGGCACAGATACACATAGCCCAGGCCCTTGGAGTTGTTCTGCAGCTCTCTCCCCCTCCCTAGGGCTAAGTACCATCTGACACATTACATATCTTATTAGTATCCCTTGTTTCTTGTCTCCTATAACGACAGCTTCAATGAGACAAGGATATTTGTTCCCTTTCACTCACTACAGCATCTACCAGGAGGCCTATTACACAGGAGATTGATACTTACGGACTAACTAGGCTATAGACACACACAAACTCATTCCAGGCCCACATGAACTTCTTCTTCACAGTGAACTGTTCTCAGCTCCATCCTATGTGACACAAAGGTATCTTATCTTCTGGTCCCCAAACTCATCTCCCAAAGAGTGTCCATCTGCCCATCCTGGTGACAAAGGGCCTTCAAGTTTCCTGAGCCTGCACGTTACTGTAAGATCATCTAAGAAACACAACTCAAGAGCATGAAGAAGTGGGTGTCAGGGCCCAGAATGGCAGGAGTTACCCTCTCCCAAATCCTTACGCTGCTGCAATCACTTCTAGAAATGCACCCCTCACCACTCGACCCTTCCTCACTTTGCTTTCCCTCTGGAAGCTCAGGGAGGTCCATGACGGTTCCTCACTTGGCTGCCATCTCCTCGGTATGGCATCCATCACCTCCCTGAGGTCTCACCTGCGCTCAGGTCTCCCTGGTCAGCCCTGGGGACCAGTCCTCCCCAGCCCTGGATCTCTGGCCGTCATTGCAAGTTCCTTGATAGGGATGCGGAGCAGCCTCAGGACCTAGGACCACGCAGAGAGATGACCTGGGGGACCCAAGAAAACACGGGAAACTGTGGCAAAGGCAGGGAGGAGGTTCGGCTCACTTCTGACTCTCCTCTTCAAGTAACAGTGGGCACGGCCTCCAACGAGGTGGGAGGTGGGCATAACCTCCTGCGCAGTTTGGGGAAGGCGGAAATCCCTGGCATTTCCCTCCACTTCGGTGTGGTACCGCACTGCATTTTGGGAGCCATGTGAAGTGCGGGGGCACCCCTCTGGAGTGCTGAGGGCCTCGCTGAGGTGTCATTTCCCACAGCCCATGGGAATGAAATTCTTCAGAGTGAGCCCAGGTCCAGAGGAGTACGCACCGGCCTGGGTGGGTCGGTTCCACACTCTGAAAGCCACTTTTGAGCGAGGGCATGGTCAGCGCATGCAGCACTCAAACCACAGGGTGGAATGTACCACAGAACTCGGGCAGGGTGCTTCTGGGACAACTGGGCTCGTAAGGGATTCCTGGAGCTAGGACAAGGCAGAGCATCTCCTTTTGACATTATTGGTGGGGTTGAGAATATTGTGAGTTGTGCTTCTTGGTGCAGAGCCGTTTATGCGATTATTGTGTTCGAGGAGCCCATTCCTCAAGACATGTGATTATGGGCTCTGGGTTGCAACAAAAAGTTCCACAGTGGGATAGGTGTTGCATTTAAACATATTTCCCAGAGAGGAGGCACAACCACAATCGGCTTGGGATGGGAAATTTAAGAGCTGGAAATGGCCTCCAGCTCTGCACTGGGAAGACATGACGCTGATGCCCAAGGATTAGATTAGGATATCCCCAGGCTGACCTTACTTGTGGAGACCTGTTAGATGCACAGCTATGTTTCCAAGCAGAGCATTTCCTGTATATGACTCAATAAACCTGGTGTCGTCTCAAAGGTAGGTGCCAGGAGCCCTATCACTGCCTCACCTGTTGTGTGAATGAGGGCTGATGTTTCCCTAGTGTGTTTCCTAGAATCCGATTCAGTACCAAGAAAGTCCTCTTGTGACCTTTGTTCTTGTCCTGACTTTTCAGTTCTAAGGACCTCAAGGTGGTGAAGGGAAGTGCTGCACATGTAGCATCTAAATTCAGAACAGTTTTAACATTCTCCCAGCATGTGAAAACATTTTGGTCATTTTACATATATGTTTTTAGTATTTACACATGTAGTTTCAAGAGTAGTTGTGAGTTTTCACAGATGTGTAGTTACACCACCAAGACCAAAAACACTCCATCAGCCCAGAGGAACACTCTTGCGATGCCTGTTTATACTGAACCCACCTTTAAACACGAATCTGTTTAAGGTTCCTATACCTTTACCTTTTCTAGAATGTCACATGGTAGATCACCATGTAGTCTTTTGAGTCCTGTTTGGAAACTCTGATACCACATTTGTAAAGGTACATATTTATATGAGCCTAGCACTGTTTTTTCGAATTTAAAATTTTTGACATTGCACAGTAGAGGAGCACAGATTATGACTAAAACTGAGATTCCACTCTAATGAGTTATGTAAATTTGGGTAAGGTTTGTGCTGTACTTTCCTCATCTGCACCACGGGAGGAAAGATGGGGGCAGGGGATCATGTGAGGTACCAATTATTATAAAAATCACATAATCTTTACACCACTTAGAAAACATAAATTAGCGCTAAAAAAGAAAAAGGACCAAGTCTGGATTTCCTTTGTTGTTTAGTGAAATAAAAAACAACACTGCTCACCCCACGTTCCATAAAATCTCCTGGAAGTGTAAACATAGGAAATGATCCCTGAAAACAGCCAAAATAAGCATGGACAGCTTTGTGCATTCCACTGAAACAAAACACTTTCAGCTACTCACCTGATGAAAGGGAACAGAAAATTTCCCGGTCTGAAGATACATACGCCTCCTTTGCCAATACTTTGTCTGCAGGTCACCTCAGTTTCTCCTTAGATCACTGTCCTCTAAACATCGATGGCTTCCTGGTGTTTTCACCAGGAAACCACATTGGACTTGAACAGACATCACTCTACCACAAAAAACCATGATGGGCTACTGCGGGGCAATGACCAGAACTCTGTCTTAAACTGGGAGGGGCCCAGAGGTTTCACAAGGTACACAAATTGTGTCACTCAGTTTAACAGC